>JAZKJV010004558.1:0-293902 GCA_037367405.1 Ottelia alismoides
TACGACCTATGGTTGGGGTCTCCCTTGAGTGTAGAATCGGGTCTGGGACATCACTGTATAGTTCTCGGCCATCTCCTCATAGATGGCCCAGACCTGATCCTCATCCTTGGTGAAATAATAGCCCCCACAGGATGCGCTCACTAACCCATGCAGCTCCGGTGTAATCCATAGAAAAAGCTCTGAACAAGGTTGGACTTGTATATGTCGTGGTGGATGCAACGGTCTGTGAGCTCTCGAAACCTCTCCCATGCCTCATGGAATTTCTCATTGGGGAGCATGGAGAAGTTGTTGATCAAGGCCCTCGCTGCATTAGTCCGACCGAGTGTGTAGTACTTGTTCAAGTACTCGGTTCGGAGCTGCTCCCAGGTGGTAACAAATCTTCCTAGATGCTTCAGCCAGTTGACTGCTCTATCTACGAGGGAGAATGGAAAAGCAATCATTTGGATAGTGTCCTCGTCCACAAGTCGATCATGGACAGTGTTCCTGATCATCTCAAACTCCTGAAGATGAAGGTGTGCCTCCTCAGTCGCGAGGCCGTGGAAGCGGGGAAGAAGCTGAATCGTCTGGGGGGGGACTTGAATTCCCCCACAATCGCTGGAAGTACGATCCACCGATGTGTAAGTATCGATCTGGGTTGTGCAACTCCCGCATCGGTCTGGCTGGTGCTGGTTGGACCCGCTCCTCTGGCTGATCTGGAATCTCTCCCTCTCCTGCAGCTCTCGGTTGATCTCTATCTTCTCTCAGCCTCTCCATCTCTCGACGCATCTCGACCATGAAAGCTCCTGATCTCAGATATGTCGCTGCATCGTCTTAAGGGAAGCTAACAGGATGTTGTTGATCGCACGATGATCCAACACATATGTCTGCTCTGCTCTGGGACCCTTGGTGCGCTCCTCGCTGCTGGACATGATCTCAGCAAAGGCAAAAGACCCAAACTCAGGTGCCTATAAATCAACTGGCTGCTGCTCTCTCTGATCTGGCACTGGTATCTCAGAACTGGTGGTAGAAGGGTAGTCAAGGGGGAATAGGGTGGAATCGAACTCGAATTTGGAGAGCGGGTCTCGGCTCTCACGAACCAACCTAGATGAATGGGCTGGAGTGCGGTGAAGTAGTGCAACCAAAGGCTGCCTAAGAGACCTCCTGCCCATCATCTTGATCTGGCGAGTGAAGGCGGATGAGATCTGGAAACACACAAGATGAGAAAACAAACCCCTGATTCACCTACTCAACACTGAGATGAAGACCGTAAAGGTTCGATCAATTATCTTGTCAATTTTTATTAGGTGATCAAGTCAGTATTTCAGAGCGATTAAGCGAGCTGATAGGAATCCAATACTCCAAACAGACTGTCCCGTATAAAAGGCCGGTAGTCTGATAGGAAATCGGATGTGGCTCTAGATTAGTGTGCAGGTCACTTTCTCGCTCATCCAAACCAGACAATGATGGGGTTACTCTCCCCAAGATAGATTTTTAAGTGAGATGTCTTTTAGGGTCAAGTGTGTTTAGCAGTCTCAATTTTATAGTTTTTGTTTTTTTAGATATTTTTCGATTCTCCAGTTATTTAAGTTCGAAAACATGGGGAGAAGGCAAAAAAACCTATGCGCGATCAAACACGATGATGCATGCAGAGTAAGAAATACGTACCTGACTCCAGTAGTCTACATGCAGAGTGATCCGCGCATAAAAGTAAAGACAATAATAAAACTACCTATATGATGCACGAGTAAAACGACCTTAGATGAAGCAATTCTACACGAGAAGAACAGTAGCCGGGTAATCAAACTAAAGTCCTGAGTCCGATCTTGGGAACCACTCGGTGTCCACCACAACGGATCCTGCACGTACTGTATGTGATTCCTCATGGCACGTGACTCGAGTCTAATTAATCTGACTTTTTCTTAGTGAGTTAATTAATTAGGTCCAATTATCGATCTATAGGTTCAGGTAGATAATTAGGGTTGGGCCTTAATTAATTACGTCACAATCAAGTAAAAATCCTAAGGTTAAGGCTAAATCCTCGAAAATCAGATAAGTAGTAAAAAGGTAATAAAATCCAAAACCGATGAAAACCGCGGTGAGGTCCCCCGAGCACACCGGTGCTCGGAGAAACAGACCCCGACAATCACCACAAAAAGTATCTGAGAGTCATGTATTATTACAATAATAAGTTGTTGGAAAATAAACTAAACTACAACTAATCTACGACTATCTACGGTTATTCTAAACTCCCGAACTCCTCTCGCCTCCCTTGCGCTCTCCTACGGCTCTATGCAGAAAAGAGCCGCCTCTGACTCCCGCGGTTGCGTCAGCTTCCCGAAGAAGTCGCATCGGTCCTCAGGCCCTCGCAAGAAAAGGAAATAGAAGCGTGTCAGACACAAGTTATTAATAAAATATGAAGATTAAATGATATGAAAAATATATACAAATATAGACAGAAAAGCCACAGAAGCTGTAGAAGACTCGACTACTAAGCCGTGCTCCCCGACAACGGTGCCATTCTGATGAGCCGAAAAAGCGAGAGACTAAGGGAGATAGGTATCAAGGGTCATTGCAACCTCAACCTCTTGAGTCGGACTCAACAAGAAAATCGAAGACCACCAAATAAGATAAAACAACAAATCAGTCCAAATAACGGTCTCGTTTTTATTTAACCTAGTATAGCGACCAGGGTCGAACTCAAGGAGCACGGATGGCTAAAAGCCTACGAAGTAGTCAGAAATCAAAATAAAGAGAAGAAAATATTTTTGGTGGATTTTATAGGTTTTTAATTTTTTATTTTTAATTATGAAAAAAATATAAAACAAAGCCAAAAAGTCACAATCAACTAATTATTTAACACACAAATCAAGTCAAAAACTTGAAATAAAAATATTTATGGATTTTATAATTTTTCAAGTGTTTTTGGTAATTTTCTCAGATTTTATAATTTTGGTTGATTTTATAAAAATGAAAGAAAGCTAAAAATGGAAGCTACTGTGCAGCCAGATTTGAGAGGCTATTCAAAATATGAAAATAGCTCTAAAAATCCAATAACAATTAGATGAAAAACTACAAATAAAACCCTAACTAGGAAAAAAAGAGATTGCATTTTTGATTTTTTTCTGAATTTTTAATGATTTTTCTAAGTTTTTAGGGTTTTTCAATTTTTAGGGTTTTTATATATCCAAATTAAACAAAAATTAGAATGAATCAACAAGATAGCAAAACAAGTTAACACTAATTTTTTTAGAGTTTTTGGAGACTTCTAATATTTTTAGTTGGTTTTTAAATGTAGTTGGGTTTTTTTTGAATTTTTTAAAAATATAAAATCAAAATAAAAAATATCCCAAAAAATCATTAAAATTTTGGCACAGTGGTAGGGGCCACGTATTCAAATTTCAAGAGATTTGGAGTTGATTTGCTATTTTATTCAACCAATAGAACATGCATAGCACACATGGACCTAAGTGTAAAGAAAGTAAGGTTCCGGGGGCTTAATTATAACACACTCCAAAAATGTAGGGAACTTAATGCAATTTTCTCTTTAAATTCAGCACATGTTCAAATCCAGCACGCACAGGGGTATAATTGCAAATATTTAAACTAAACTTTCAAAACATAACATGCATTAAACCCGAGCCCTATTACATGCCAATATCCCAGAAAATCATGTGACGAAGCCACGTGCAAGAGGGGCTAATATGCAATATTGAAATTCTAAGGTCCAAAGTGTAATCTATCCAAATTAAAAAACAACTACAGACTACATTTACAGGACTAAAAGTAAATGCTAAAATAAAAGGGCCTAAGTGAAATTTACCCTTATTATTAAGGATCCAACAGCTGAAGGAGGTCCACTCATGATCGAACGGTTGTTGATGGCTGGTACCCCCATCGACGATCGGCGCTTCAGATCAGATACTCAGATGGATCGGATGGTCAAGACCCCTCGGATGATATACGGTGGAGATCAGAACTGGTAGGAGGGCTTTATCGGATGACGGAGGAGGGCTCTGATGAACATGTCGCCGACAAACTTCCGTCCGGCCAATATGCGTGGTGGGGAGCTCCTCCGAGGCTGCTAGGATAGGGAAAAAGAGAGCTGATGGCGTTCCGCAGCGGATGGGCTGCTCCGATGAGGCCGAGGGATCCTGGAGGACCCCAGCGACGAGGTAGACCTTGAGCACCTGTGCTTCAAGGTTTGAACCTCCAGATGAGGCTCATTTGTGTCGAACCTGCATAGAAAGAAAGAAGGGTCGAGAGCAAAATGCCTCGACCCAGTTACGAGCGAAATGGGCATCTAGGGGAGGCAGAGCGAAGCTCTCCAGCGAGCGACGACAGAGGAAAGCTGATGTCACTGTCTCCCCTATACATAGGGTAAGATAACCCTAAGTATAGACAAGAAGAGGAGACAATGGAGAGTATCAAAGAATAGAAATACTCGAGGTGCACACCCCCCTACTTGGGACAAAGTACGTCCTAAGTATAGAATACTGACAAAAAGGAGCGACACCTTTTCGGTAGGTAAAGAAGATAGAAGAGGAAAAGAAGAAAAAGAAGAAAATAAGAAAGATATCAACAGATGGAAGAAGATAGAGAAGGATGTAACACATCACTCCCCTATACTTAGAGTAAAAGAAGCCCCAAGTATAGGCAAAATAAGAGTGATGAAACAGAATAACGAATGACCACTCGGCTCGTCCACCCCACTATACTTAGGACAAAGTACGTCCTAAGCAAGGCAAACACGAGGATGGGTGGATGAGCAATACGAGAGAGAGACAGAGATGAACAAAAGTAAATATACAACAGAGATGGATATACACATGATCAAGAAGGTAGAAAGTGAACCTTCTTGCGGGGACCGCTAAGGGATAGATCTGGTGTAGTGTAGGTCGACATCGGGGTCCTCAGATGACACTAACCGATCAGGGTCGATTAGGGTGAACGCCCTCAGTGGAGTCAAATCGAAAAGGCATGAACTGGTCAATGAAAGTAGTATGGCTAGGTTCGCCCTTGGTGGTCCTATGGTGAGAAGGCGCAGACGGGCGAATGGAAGAAGTACAACTAGGTCTGGCCTTGGGTTCTCGCTGATATCAAAGTGGAATGGGACAAACTTATCCTCATCGAAAGAAGTGTAATAAGAGTCGTCCTGCGAGGTGTCGTCTAGGTCAAAACAAAAGGAACGAAATCATCAGTAGAAGAAGTCGAACTCTGTTCGTCCTCAAGATCTCAATCGGATCATCTTTTTCATCAAAAGGCCTGAATTTCTGAAAATAAGCATCAAGATCATAACCGGCCTCAATCATAGCCACTTTAGAGTGACCAGGAACATACTTATCAGTGGAAGTAGTCAAACTAGGTCCGTCCAATCTAGTCTTGAAGTCTGCCCTCTATTCTATGGTATCAATCACGTAAATCCTGCGAATTTCATCAACACATCGCCACACACCAGAAGGATGAACTTCGAGGTCTGTGCTTTTTGAGTCTCCCCCCTATTGGAGGATTTCTTGGGTCTCATTAATGGTCACAACGCAAACTTTTCCAATATAGTCAGATAGGTCACAGGCCTCGGAGTCAGCAAAGATAAGTGTGGTCACATCAGGTGTAGGTCTCTGGTCAACGGGGGGTGTGGTGATCAACACTTCGCTCTCGTCAACAGACGGAAGCGAATCTCTCCTGATCCACAGTCAATAACGACCCTCACAGAGGCGAGGAATGGTCATCCCAGGATGATTGGAGAGGGCTCCCCGTGGAGGTCTCCATGGGCAATATGACAAAGTCAACATGGTAGCTCATGCCCTGAATCGATATGACAACATTTTCAAGGATACCCTTCGGCCTCTTTATTGATCCATTAACAAACTGAACGATCATCCTGATTTTCTTGAGAGGTCCTTAGTGAAGAGACTGTACCAGCGAGAAGGGTAGAATGCTAATCGAAGAACCGCCGTCTAGGAGAGTGTGATCACATGTGTGGTCAGAGATGGTGCAAGTGATGAAAGGGGTAGCTGTGTTCTTCTTTCTAGGGATGGAATGGTGTGTGATGGCATGAGCAGTGGCCATGGTCAAGATATGGCGCTCAGATCTGCTCCTCCGCTTTCTCTTCTTGGGAAGAGGAGCAGATAATTGAGTCATGGCCTGCTGAAGTGGGGCTTTGATGATCTCATGAATAGTGGCCACCACTTCAGGTTCAGTCAACATTTTTTTGAAGTTTTGGACCTCCTCCATACAAGGGAGAAGGTCGGAATCAACATCTACACGAGGCATGCCAAGAGCAGTCTGTACAGCGGCATCCTCAGGGTCAAAGGTGGGACAAGGTGTGGAATGTTGTGTGGTCAAAAAGTCTGGCAGATGGGCACTCTCCTCACAGTCTGAATCAACCAAGTGTCTCCCGAACTCTTTTGTATTTTTAAAATTTTTCTCATTTTTGTATTTTGGGGATTGTAAGCTCCCATGATCACCCACAAGGAAATCTGTAACCTCGACGAATGGAACGTTAATATGTTTTTCCCTCAAGATAGCAAGATCATCATTCATCGAATTCATGTGCTCTATCATCCGGTTCAAGATAGCACTCACGGAGATCGAGGAAAGTGACTCCAATAGGTCTGACTCGGGTGGATGTGAAGGTGGAGGTGGATAATATGCAGGTGGAGGTCGAGGTGGGTAGAAGTCCGAGTCCTGATACTGTGGCTGAGGTGAGTATGTACAAAAATCAGAAAAAATAGGAGGATGTTCCTTCTGATAAAAGGGTGGTGGACCAGATGAAGTGAACGAGGGATCCGCAAGGTCCAGATAAAATACGCTCCAGGGGTCTATCTCGGAAACAAAAGGAAAGGATAGTCGGGAGAGCATGAAGGTCAAGTCAAGAGAAGTGAGAAACAAGGCACAAATGCGCAGAATCGATCTAGAGTGCACACAAAACAATGACAGGCAAACTCACACAAGACAAACCCTCAATTCACCTACTCAACTCGGTAGAGACCGTAAAATGCAGTCTGTTTATCTTGTCTATTTTTAGAGTTAGGTAAGAAGTCAAAGAGTCGCACACATACTTAGGGGCTGAATAGGATTTGGGCACTAGTCCTTAGGGTGTGCGCAGGCAGGTAAAAGCGAAGACAATGAGAGGATTACTCGCCCCAAGACAATGTTTTTTCTTTTTTGGTTGATTTTAGTGTTGAGTGATATAGCAGTCCCAATTTTATTTGTTATCACTGAATGCACGAGCCTATCGGGGGAATCAATTCCTTTTAAGCACCCTAGGTAATCAAAATCAGAGGGAGAGTCGGAAAAGCAATGCAAGCGACAGAAACAAATGATGTATGCTAAACGTAAATACTCACCTTGCCTCCAGCACTCTACATGCAAGGATGCTCAGCAGAATTGAAACATTCTATATGCAAATGTAAGCCGATGAAATCGCCCTAGGGTGAGAAGCTGCTATTAGCGTGAAGCACAGTTTCAAAATTTGACTAAGTCCAAACGTTTTCTATAGGAGCATGCAATGGTGATTAATGTGTTTGGACCTAATACTATCGACAAGCAGATCCTACAGCTAAGGGCTCAATCACACAAAATGAAGAAAACGAAACCGAGAAAACAAAGGGAAAAATGCGATGGAAAACCGTGAAAACCGTGATGAGCCCCCAAGTGATCAATCACTTGGAAATTAGGCTCGAAAGTCCAAAGTTCGAGTACCTGTATTATTACAACAATAGAGGTCTCTCTCTCACAAAAATTACACAAGTAAATACAACAAAGTGAATGGAGCTCAGTCTTCAAAAGTTCTCTAAGCCTCCATGGTGCTAGGTAGGCAAGCTAAAGCCGGATTCACGTGGTGCCCAGGCACCCTCGGGTAGAACGCCTCCCTCTATCTGCGGTACCTCGCACAAAGTCAACAAAGAGATGGGTTAGACAACTCAACAAGATATATCAAAAATAGAGAAAATAAATGAATGGAAAATATAGGCAGATAATCACAATCAAGCCAAAAGCTGATCTGTGCACTGTTGCTCCCCGGCAACGACGCCATTTGATTAACCGCAAGATACGAGGGTCTAAATGTCTCACACAAGGCGGAGACAAAGTCGCTGCGGCGACCCTCGGTAAATCCCGATTAAATCAACAATTAACCCACGAATAATATCAAGCAATGGAAATCAAAGTATGGAGTTAAAATTTATTATAAGTCTACAAAATATGTGTATAGTGCAAGTATGTAGAGTGTCGAACACAGGGAGCAAACATGTAGAATAAGACAATAATGCTCAGAAATGTGAAAGTTGTTAAATGCTTACAAGTGCTATTTTTTGGGGTTTTGAATTTTATATTTTTTTATTTATTTTTGATATATTTGGGTTTTTAATTTACTGATTTTGTATTTTCTTTTTATATTTTGTATTTTTATATTTTTCTTTTTTCTTTAATAAAGATATAATATATATAAGGAATATATATGTACACTAGAGATAAGAGAGGGATAAAATAAGAAAAAATGCTCAAAATACAGTAAATGAAATGTTTTTGTGATTTTTATGTTTTCTTCTAAGTTTTTGTGATTTTTCTAGATTTTCCTATTTTTGGTATTTTTAAGGGCAAAAAATACTAGTAAACAGTGAGACAAGTTTCTAGCCGAAATTAAAATGAGGATGAAAAATATCAAACAGAATCAAAACTTCCTCAAATTAATTTTAAAATATCGATAACAAAATAGGAAATTCAGAAACTAAAATTGTATTTTTAGGATTTTTGTGGAATTTTTAAGATTTTATGAAGATTTTTGGTTTTTTGCTATTTTTTAGGGTTTCCTTTTGAAAATTTTAATGATTTTTGGTCTGAAGTTAAAAACAACAGAACAAACACAACAAAATATAAATTTTTTGAATTTTTTCAAAAGGTAATGAATATATTAAAAATAAAAGTCTGCAGGAAGGTAAAAAATGATGTTTTGAATTTTTGACTACTCAAACAAAAAGACAAAAATATAACAAAAATCCATGATTGTAGAACAAAGTCAGGGGCACACAGATATAGTTTTAGATTTTCTAATAGATGAAAGATGCTCCAAAAATAAATCAATCACTCAAAATATTGTAGAAATTATATAGGACACAAATCACAATATTTTTTAATGAAATTTCAGACAAATTCGACCCTACTAATTCCTACAACATATCCAAAAATGAGCAAGTGATATCAAGTATTGAAAGAGTTATTAACAAAATAAGCCAAATCAGTACTCTGACTTCAAAATTTCACCATTAATAGTTCGTACATCATAATATTTTGAAATTTGGACATGATGTAGATCTTTAAAGCAGCTTTCTAACAAACAAACCTCACATGAAACGGAGTTCAGATGAACGAGTTATGAGCATTTGAGTGCAGGGGTACAGATGAAAAAGTAAATACGAAACTGCAGTTCAAAAATGTGCTCGAAAACTTCTTAAATAAGCCAAAAACGTAGGGGTATGGCCGCAAAACTTGCCACTAATCCAGGTGGCGTCAAGCTGCTCTTGGACAATAAGGGGATGTGCATGAAAGTGCTCTGATGTACCTGCAATTAGAAGAAGGGCTCGAGTACAAAACTCGGCCAAGATGTTATGTACACAAAAAAGGGATATGAATGGGGTTTCTTCGATTTTGGTGACGGAAGAAGGATGTGCTCCGACCACCATATGTGGTCGAAGATGACAGGGGGTTGTGTATGAGGATACGTAGAATAGCGGAGGATGGCGACGGTGAGATGAGAGTCGCGTCGAGGAGGATGAATGAAAGTCGAAATGATGGGTTGGAAGCTCGCCGGAGCTTACTCCGACGAGGGGTGAACTGAGTGATTAAGTGACTAAAAGGCAAGTAAACAAAATGCTAGCATAAATCTATGATCTACAAGTAAATAAAGAGCAAGGAAACGAGCAAAAAAATGACCTCGATTGGCCTAGAAACCAGGAAGGTGGAACCTCGACAATTGGTGGCCGGAGGTAGGGGTGGAGCCGCCCTTCGACTCACCTAGTCGCGCCTCCGAGGAGCTGGAGAGCTCACTGTCACTTCACTCTATCTTGAGCTCCAAGAAGGGTGGCCAAAATGGGTCCAAGAGGGTTCAAAAAATGAATGGGAAGAAGATGGGGTTTTTTTGTACAAGTGAGGTGGGCGGCTCCAAAGAACGATGGAGATCAAGCGAATCGTTGATCTAATCCTCCAAGCAACCTCTGGGCGTGTATGAGGGTATTTCAAAGAGAAAAAGTCATGAAGGAAGCTTAACAATTGGGTAAAAGTATCGGCCTTGAAAAATCCGAGAAAACGGACAAAAAACAAGGTTCAGACAGGAGTGGCAGTGGCTGGTTAGAGAGTTGATGAGGTGGCAAAAAGATCGATGTGTATCCAGCGAATAAACAACTCAACCATCGATATAATACTTGGGCGCGTATGTTGGTTGTATGGGGAGCAAAAGTCAAGAAGGAATCCCAACGATTTGGTGAAAGAATCGGCCTATAAATATTCGATAAAATGGGCAAAAATTAATGTTCTGACGAACAGCAGGGGGGGTTAGACAACGTGATGAACAGGCTCCAAAGATCGAAGAAAATAGGGCGAATACATGATCTAATTCTCAGTGGATATAAGGAGAGAAAAAGTCAAGAAGACTTCATCGTGAAACGATACACGATGCGTCCTCCAACAATCGGCGAAAACGGCCAAAAACGTGGTTCTAACATAGTACATTGGTAATTAATCTATTTTTTATACAAAAATTTTATTTTTAATGTTTTATTTATCATTTTATTCCACTTTTAATATGTACATATATAATATATACAAAATAATAAAAATATGAAATAATAAAAATAATTAATAATAAATAAAATGAATATTTTAATCGGTACAAGTATACAATAGGGGTCCAAAACTCAACTTTCAAACCGTAACTCCAAAAAATACGAAACCTTCTTCATTAAATAGATTATTGAAAATTATATACAATTAAAGTTGATTTTGATACATTTTGAGTTTTTATTTGAGAGATACAGGTTTGGGAAGTTGGGATTTTAGAATCTTATTCAGATCATAACTTTTGATCTGTACATTATTTTTATAGGAAATTAATTTTGTATTTTTATTTATTTAATTATATAAAACTTTCATGTATAAAATTTCATTATTTGAAATATAAAAAGTGGAACTAAAAATAGGTCCCAAAATGAAAAAAATGAGTTAAATAAAAGAATTTTATTAGATTCTGGCCCTTATCTCCCTCTACTTTATTCTTTGTCGACCTAGTCATCGAGATGCCTAGGTCTTGGGGTTTTGGGTCATAAAATATTTACAATATTTTATTATTATTTTTCTTTTCTTTATTCTATAATTTTGGCTTTAAAAACCGCATTTTATACACTATTTACATAATGATGCATGGATGATAAAAAGCCTAAATTAAGTCTATTTACACGCATTTACTAGAGTTTTTAAGGCCAAAATGATATATTAAAGATGACGAAACGTAGATTAATCAAGGGCCTAAGTGAAATTTACCCTTATTATTAAGGATCCAACGGCTGAAGGAGGTCCACTCATGATCGGACGACTGTGGATGGCTGGTACCCCGTCGACGATCGACGCTCCAGATCAGATACTCAGATGGATCGGACGGTCAAGAGCCTCGGATGATAGACGATGGAGATCAGAACTGGCAGGAGGGCTTGATCGGACGACGGAGGAGGGCTCTGGATGAACAGGTCACCGGCAAACTTCGTCCCGCCAATATGCGTGGTGGGGAGCTCCTCCGAGGCTGCTAGGATAGGGAAAAGAGAGCTGACGGCGTTCCGCAGCGGATGGGCTGCTCCGATGAGGCCGGGGGATCCTGGCGTACCCCGGCGATGAGGTAGACCTAGAGCACCTGTGCTTCAAGGTTTGAACCTCCAGATGAGGCTCATTTGCTGTAGAACCTGCAAAGAAAGAAAGCTGGGTCGAGGGCAAAATGCCTCGACCCGGTTACGGGCGAAATGGGTGGCTGGGGGAGGCAGAGCGAAGCTCTCCAGTGAGCGACGACAGAGGAAAGCTGATGTCCCTATTTCTGGGTGAATTAGGGGGAACGGATGGGTGGAGAACGTGGAGAGGAGTCTCGCGATGGTGAAGGTGCGGTCGGGATGGGAAATGGATGATCGAGGCACGCGGGAAGATCTGGTGAAGGTTGGCGATCGAAAATTGAAGAATGGAAATCTAGACGAAGCTAGGGGCTAGCGAATCTACCAGATGGATGAAAGGTCTATGCTGGAGGTGCTGGTCCTCCTGGGATCTTCTCCTCGATGGAGCGACGTCTCCAGAGGCTAGAGCTCGCCGGTGGCGGAGCACGGCGACTTGACTCGCCAGATCTGAGGCTAGAGGCCTCGGTCCTCGCTGCAACACTCCCTCGTCCTGGCTATCACTCAAGGAGAAGGAATGGAGGTCCCTGGAGCCGAAGGAGATGGCCGGAGATGAGTGAAATGGTGGCTCCAGGTGAGGCTTTATATGAGTGAATGTCCGAGAAGATGGGGATCGGGCGCATACTCCAAGGAGTGGACCCCTAAGAAGGATGACGGGCGTGAATCACGAGGCCACCCTTGGTAGTCGGAGCATGAATCGAGGGGGAGAGGTGATCGGATCGACTTAGGAGAAATCGGGTCGAAAGTCAGATCCATGAGAGAAGTGGTCCAAGGGGGGCAGTTGACCGGGGGTCAACGTTCCCCTGTGGACCAATCATAATTCAGGGAATGGAAATTTTTTATAAATTAAATTAAAAATAGAAAATGATTTTATTTCAAAATATTTACAAAATGAAAAATGTTTATTATTTTTCAAATTATTTTTAGGGATTTTTATTTTTTTGAAAATTAAATTAATGTATGTACATTATATACTATTATTCTTATTATTTTATTTTGAAAAAAAACTCCAGTTTTTTATTTCATTTATTTACAACATAAAATTTAGAGTATAAAATAATTTTTATTTGATTTTTATTGTTTATGTGCAATAGTGAAATAAATAGTGATATATGTATATATATACATGGTATTTGTACACTGTGGAGAGAGACTTTATTTTGTATTTATTTTAATTGTATTTTTATGATTTTTATTTTATTTTTATAAATATATACAAGATAAGAGAAACACATTTTTATTTTTGGGAAAATAAATTATCTACAAGAGGGAGGAATATATGCAAGGTGAATGGCCCTATCTTTCTCTACTTGTTTTAATTTGCGGTCAAGCCAATGCTTGGCCCTCCCTTGGATTTGGGTCACTCGATATTTATTCTAAATATCTCCTTCTTTTTCTTTATTTATTTATTCTTTTATTTTTGTGCAAAAACATGCTAATTATTGATATTTACATAAAGCATGCAATTTGGTAATTTATTGTATTTACAAGTATCTACATGGTGTTTTGCAAAGATTTTTAGCTAAAATAAAAGAATAAAGAGTGATGAATGAGGATTCATCACCCCCTATACTTTACTTTTGCTAGTCCCTTAGCAAACACTTATTTGAAAAAGAAGTGAAAAAGAGATAGAAAAAGAAAAAGAAGGGAAATCAAGGTTGATTATTAAACTTTCCTTTATTAAATTGAAATATGGAGCTCAGTCAGACCTTTGGATTATTAATTTATCGGAACCTTATTTGGACTTAAGCTTAAAACTCAACAGCCTTTAAGTTCCACTAATCTATGGTCAAGACTCCTCAATAAACCAGATCAGAACAAGTCTACATACACAAACTCTAATGACCATGAATCTTTCCTTGTACCGTGTAAGTGATATGTAGATCCCCACCTTAGAAATGACAAAGCGACAACCCCCCTCAACAAGATAACTCTAATGCCTCAGTCTAGCAACTCTTTCCTCGAGGAGCGGGGTATTCCCTTCTAAGTTCAAGTACAATCAGCTCAAGAAGAGGGGGAAGAAGAGAATGGACCATGACCAGTGTAGCCATGTATCCTTGGGAGTTTAACCAGTGTAGTTGAGTCTCCCGCTGCAAGCTTCATGAGATGGTCATGTGTAACATAAGATTTGCTTTATTTGACTATATACACTCCGGTGGGTATTTTATTTTCAATCAGACCCATCATTTTTTGGTGTTTTTCTTTCTTTGCACTTTTTTTCAATGTGCATATGTGCAACATATCTACATGGTGCAGCATAAATACATAAGGAGTTTTTCCTCTTGAGCCAGTAGACTATCCCTCTTTTGAAGCTTTATTGCAACCCACAACTCCAGTCTTTCGACTTCATCACCACCAGAGCAAGTTGAGATGCACTTCCTTCACTATAAGAAGAGAGGTTCCTCCTAGAAGTACTACCCTCATATGCTACCCCAAGCCAAAGAAGACTGCCTCCTCACCACCTCATTCGTGGAGAGCTATGTGTAAAGTGCTGGTGCAAGTAAAGTCGTTGTCTCTGAGAGTCATGTGTGCGTTGTTAAGTGTTCTACTTAGGCTCATCAAGATGACATATGCTCATAGCCTAGTGGACTCAAAGAATTAAGTCCCAAATGGACCTGAAAAGTCTTAATCCTAAGCCCTATAAGGTTCCTCTTAGAATTGGGTGATGAATGAGGATTCATCAGATACCAGTTTGATGATCATCGGCTATGATTAGATCATCGGTGTCGATCTGATGGTGGGGATGTGGCTAGATCGGACGAAGGCTGCTGCACTGGAAGAGCGACCGAAGATCCGACGATGGAAGGAGGACGAGGAAGAACATGGAAGAAGCCTCTCCGCAACAATCTTCCTCCGGCTAAATCTCCCTCCTCTGGCGCTCCTTTATACTCTAAAATAGCCCAAGATCTTCTTGGTTGGGTCTTCTGTCTGTTGGGTACTGACGAGTCCGATAATGCCGCGTTTAAAAAGTTGTTTTTATCATCGTGCGTTGTAGGCGGCAATCGGAAACGGTCAAGAAAATAACCACACAAAATATTCTTCAATTTTATTAATGCAGTTTTATGTTTATTTTACTTGGGCAAGTCCCAAGGTCGATCACAAGGAGGCAAAGGAACAACCTAGAGTGATGTCTATCAGAATTCGTGTTCGGTTTTCAAGGCGGTTTTTTTGGAATTTTCAATGTAATAAAGGATGCAAAATGCAAATTCGGCCTATTTTAGGGACTGAAATGTGAATTATGTTCAAACGATATCTGAAAAATACCAAAACTTGGCCACAATATAATATATGATGAAATGAGTGCACTTTAATTTTTTTGGATTCAATATGATTTTTTTATGATAAATGCAAATAGAATGAATTTCATTATTTAATTATGATAAAGACTAAACCTACTTATTTCGAGGGAAAAAATTATCTAAGATCTATCACTAGGTGATTTATCTCAGAAAAATCCAAAACCTCAAAAATGTGAGATCTAATACCTATTAAAAATCAAACACTGAAATGTGCAAAATGATTTTTACAGGGAAAACGGTGAATGTAAATGAAATTCTTTTTGGGCACAATGTCAAATATGTGATTTTTCAGAGATTTTTAGAGCAACGGTTAATCAATTATGAATTTTAAAGCAAGAAATGGGCAAAATATGTAAATTTCCTCAAAACAATTATTTATTAATTACCATTAATCACAAAAATGCCCACAATATGTCAAAATGTAGAGAATTAATTGTAGAACAATATGCCAATTTTTGATAAGTAAAATAATGCAACAAAGAGGTCCAAAACATAGGGGGAATACAGGGGTACAAATGCAATATAAAGTAAAATAATGCAGAACAGGGGTGTATGCGTAATTACCTAAATAGACGGGGAATAATCTGCAAAATTCCCAGTAGGTCACGTGTTATGCACGTGACCCTGGGTAGAAGGGCTGGTACACAAAATGGAGGAGGACCGAGGGGTCTTCTGCAATTTACCCAAGGTCACGTGCGAAGTACGTGACCCCAGGGGATGGTGCAGCTCACGTGATGCTGAGGTCGTCCCCTCCCCCCCATGCACGTGCGGATCACGTGCGGGGGGTCTCGGCCCAATTGGCCGGCGGTCGCGAGGCGGTTTGCGAGATGGCGAGGAGGAACTTCGCCGCTGCTGACGTCGTGGCGGAGCAGATGAAGATGGGCGATCATCGGCTGTGCGTTGGCGGAGGGGATGAACGACGGCGTCGTGGATGCTTGGGAGATAGAGCAGGTCGGCGGTGGTCTCGTGGCGATAGTCGAAGACAAGTCGAGGCAGAGTAGGCGACGGCGGAGGCGAGGGAGTTTGAAGGTCGATGAAGACGAAGCTGGAGATAGGGAGTCGTAGGTTGTCGTTGACGTTGTGGTGGCCGGTGGAGGCCATGATGTTGGTCGTCGGCAAGATGGAGGAGCGGAGGCAGAGGTGAAGTCAGTGGAGTGGTGGCGCACGGTGGAGTCGGTGGCTCGACGGTCTGGCAGGAGCTGAAGCAGTATGCGGGGAGGCGCTGCGACGACCACCTGAGGGTGACCGGACCTCGCCGAAGACGAAGAGCAGCCTGGCTGTCACCCCGGTCCTCTATGATGCTACGGCGGATGGGTTATACGAAGGGGTGATGGTTCTTAAGTAGGGGAAAGGATTAGGTCAGCCGAGAATCCGTGATTGAGTATGCAGCGGTCGGCGAGATTGGATGAGGGATTCGGGGATTGATACGATTGAGAAGGCGGCCGGATTTGGCGAGATGTGCGGCGAAATCGCGGGGAAGAAACAGGGGCGGCGGCGTTGGTTCCTGATTTGGGAAGAGGGCTTGGGAGGAAGATGACCAGCGGCCGTCCGATCGGTCGAGATCGGATGGTCGCGATCATGCCACGTGGCGGGGCGAAGAGGGGGCACGTGGGAGGCACGTGCGATGCACGTGCGCCCCTTTTATTTTTTTATATTTTTATATTTTTTTATTTTTATTTTTTTATAAAAATGATATATTAATAATGCCAAAAACGGGTGACACGTGGCGGCCCCAGGGGCGGCCACGTGTCAGCACTAGATAATTCAGAAAATAAATAGTTCGTAAAATCGAAAATCAATAGTAAATGACCTCGGATCGAAAAAGTTTCTTCACAAAAACTGCTCGTCTCGATGAGATCTACAACTTTCATGAAGATATCAAAACCAAAATCGATCATTTGCACAAAGTGGTATTTTTGAGGTATCCCATGTACACAGAACATCTTGATTTGGGGGTTTTGTCATTTTTATGTCATTTTTTAGATTAGATAAAAATCCGAAAAAACTATGATAAATCAGAGATACATTAATCTATTTTTTTGGATTTTTATTAAATCAATAAAATATGTACATAAAATATTAGGTCAAAAACCGCTAAAATATAAAATACAAAAGAGGCCCAAAACCCAACTTTCACATATGAGCTCCGATTCACTTGAACTTGGTTTTGTTTTGAAGGTAATTGAATGTACATTAATTCAAAAGTGAGTAGGATTAAATCAGACACTAGGTGAGGAAGATATGAGGTTTTTAGTCCGGAAATCCTGAAACTAGGGTTTGGGTTTTTGGTCCACTTATTTGAGTTAGTTATTTTTTTTGTATTTTTCCTTTATTCTTGTTAGTGATATGTACACAAGAAATTGGTTTTGGCTTATTCGGAGTTAGCATGAATGAGTTAAAAATCGGGGAAGTTAGGCTATTTACAGGTCACTTTTGGCTTAAATTTTTAGCTTCTTATTTTGTGCAGAAAATTATGCTAAAATGCAATTCTTATGAAAACATGTATGAATGCTAATTATGCCGAATAGATGCCAGAATGATGTTGATTTTAAGGGATTTGAACTTAAAAAATGATATTTGGAGTGATGAATTCGAGATTCATCATCCCCCTATACTTAAAGCATGCTCGTCCTTGAGCATCAAAAAGAAATGCCTTGAAGTGAAATGAGATTGGGTTCCATACAAAGACCATGAGCTGAAGGTAAAAATGAATCTCGACTCAGCCTTTGGATTAATAGTGTGGCGGAACTTCTGTGAGACTTAGAATTTTAAAATCAATAGTCCTCAAGTTCTACAAATCATTGCTATAGTTTCAGCTCAGAAGTCATCTTAGATCAATCCTCTTCCCAAAGCATACCCTATGAACATTGAACAACCGACTCTTGTGTGTGAAAGGTTTTAGCTCTTCCCACCCAGAATGCCGGACTACCGCGCAAACCTCCTCTCTAATAACTCGTCCTCGGGGAATCAGGTATTTCCTTCTAAGGTCTGTCGCGCTGTGTTCACAATCGAATTGGGGGGAGAAGTAAGAAGAATGAGAAATGAACTGGAGGGTGGCCAGTGTAGTCACCTCTCCTTGTGAAGATGGCCAGTGTAGTCGAGTCTACACCAAGATCTGCAGGTTTCTTGAAGCTTGGACTTTTTGGTCAGATTTTATTTGGTAGTTGCTTCTTTGTATTTGGAATTTTTGGTGCAACTGCTTGGATCTTGTTTTGCCCCTACGGATATAGAATCTTTTTGTTTCCGTACATTTTTTTGGGTCTTAGAAAAAAATTGTGCCCAGCCGTCCATCCCTTTTCCGAAGCTTTATTTCAACCCGTACTCCGGTTTTTAGATTTCCACGCTACCAGAAAAGAAACTTACACAGTCTTCCAACATCTCGTCTGAGTTGAGCTAAGTGCATAGTGTGAGAGTACAAATTAATTCCTTATTCCAGAGTTGTACCCAGAATGAAGAGACCATGTTAGACACTAAGAGTCAAACTCTGTGCATTGTCATGTGGAACTCAAAGAATTAAGTCAAAGACCTGAAGCTTCTAAAATCCTATTTCTCGGTGAAGTTCCTCTGAAAATTAGGTGGATTAAGGTCAAGTCTAGACCACTCTCGGTTTCGGCTCATAATTCGGTTCAGAACCCGATGACTTTTCACAGATGCAAATGAATGTGATGCTGGATGAAGTGCAGGTGTGTGGAATGCAGACACATTTTTTCTCTCTTTTTTTTATGCAAGGGATTTTTGTTGTTTTTGTTTTTTTTGACAAAAATGAATAAGAAGCCATTTTTCAAAAATTTTGGGCACAGTTAGTGTTAGTAGCAAAATTTTTGTCTTTTTGTTTTTGTTTTTTATGAAGAATTACCCACCCCGTAAATACATATATACTTACGCGTAAGTACGAGGTATGGCTAAAATATATACACAGTATATATACAGACCCCCCTATACTTAGCGAGTGTTGTGTCCTTAGAGCACAAGAAGCGTAAAGAAGACATAGCTCGGGCTAAGCGTAAGAGAGTGGAAAAGGAAAAAGAACAAGATTTACAGAATCGCCCCCCTATACTTAGACTGTGAATAGTATAAGTATGGAAGAGCGGAAAAAAAAGAAAAAATGAAGTGGTCGGGGTGTGTGAATGAGGAGAGTATATACAGGTGGGCGTCGGTTCCCCCTATACTTAGGCTCTGGTCAGCCTAAGTATAAAAGAAGGGTGGAAGTGAGGCGATCTGAAGGAGTGTGATGCGGAGAAATGGTATATACAGATGGCATCGGTCCCCCCCATACTTAGGCCTTGGCCTAAGTACAGGAAGAAGCTGTACAAGGAGACCGATGTGGTCGGGAGGGAGGGTGGGTAGGCGATGATTTATGGAGGTTTACGACTGATCTTTTTGTGAGCCTGTGGTGGGAGATCGTAGTGATGAGACGGAGATGAAGCATATGATTTCCCACCATTATCAGTGTCATCCTCAGAAAAATCATGATGGATAGTAGATGAAACATTTGAGTCAGACGAAAGGTACCCATCATCAGAGTTATCCTCAGAGGAATAGTATTTGAAAGTGGACACACTCCAGATATTCATATCTTTTTGTTTCTTTAATTGTTTCCTCAAAATTCATTCCTTTTTAAGATCACTTGATTTGTCCTCAGATGAATATTCAGAAGCTCCAGTCTCAGTCAGCTCATAAGAAATGATTCCAGTGTACTTGTGGAAGGTAGGAGCATCTGCTTTGGATGAGTAATAATTAGGAACGGGAGTTGTCCATCGAGAATCGCATTTTGGATCCTTGTGAAGATATGGCTTTAGAGCTGCCGAACATACTTCACTCATGTAGACTATCTTTTCCGGACCTGATGAGGGATCATCAACTGATTCCTCTTCCGAGTGGTCAAATCTGACTTTCTTTTTCTAGTTTCGTAAAGCTATCAGTTCACTTGAGTATCCAGATGAATAGCCATTGGAATTCTTCTCCTTGGTCGGTGTTTGGGTTGCATGTTTGTTCTTAGTCTCATGAATGTTGGTGCACTCTCTATTTGGGAGGATTTGGTCAAGATAATCAAAGTATGTTGCTTCAGGGTGCGACCATGCATATGTCTCAGGATCGTAGTAGAAGGATTTGTCTATTTTGAGATCCGCGGGAATTGAGATACCAGGGAGAGTCTCTGCATGTTCATTCTCAATTGATTTGACATTTGAGCATTCCTGTGTCAAGTTGATGTAATCCATGTAGTCAGCGTAGGTTGACCTAGGGTGTGACCATGCAAAAGTTTCCGGATCATAAGATTCATATGCTCGATTTTCCATGGAGAGCGCAACTGGGAATGGAGCAGGGGGGCTCTAAACCAATAGTCTCATCAACAACCGCCATCTCAGGTCTCGTAGCGGGGTAGGGCTCTTCTACCGTTCCAGGTTTGCGGTTGTTGGGGACTTTGTGGGTTGCCTCAGAAAATCGTGGTTCCTCAAAGAATGTATCAGATCGTAGTGATTCCAATGCCGTAAAATTTATTTGCCGAGTCTCACAATCAATAATTGCCTTAGACAATGCTAAGAATGGCTTTCCGAAAAAAATTGGAGACTGGGTGAATTCTCCTTGATGCTCAATATCAATGATCGTGAATTCCATTTTGAGCAGAGCACCTTGGAATATCATGATGACAGAAATGATTCCTCTCGGTCGTTTTATTGATCGGTCTACCAATTGAACAATCTCTCGTATTTTTCTGATCGGTCCGAGTTTAAGTTCATGAAACACAGAGGTCGGGAGGATATTGATCGGTGAATCGTCATTAATCCTAGCATGGGTGAAAATTGTGTCTTTGATTCTACAGTCGAATCTGGGCAACCGCTTTACTATGCGGCTTTTGGTTTTTCTCCTCAACACCAAGGAGGAGGCCATTGACAAGATGTGTCTTTCAGTTTTTGTTCTAATCCTTCTCGACTTTTTGTTCATTAATTTGTCCATTAAAAATTTTTTAAGGTCGGGGAAGTGTTCAATGGCCTTTATGAAGGGAAGTTAAAAAATCAAGCGTTTTTCCAGTGCTTCCCGTACAGTAGGATCCATATTCCTTAGATCTTCTTCGGTCTCAATTTTTATAAAATTTTCTGGATTTTCGATTTTTTGTAGTTTTCAAAATTTTCAATTTTTTTGGTATTTTCTGTGTGGTGTGGTGATTTGGTGTCTTCTATAGATAAGAAGGGGTCTTGATATTCAGAGTATGGATTTGCGGCATAATTATTCCTAGGGGAACAATGAGCAGAAGTATTGATGATAGAATCATCCCTAGGTCTTTGAATATCTTCAAAATTTTCATCATGAGATCCAATCCTTTCCTCATTCATTTTTATATCCGAGCCACCATAGAATGAGATCACTCGATCGACAAATTTTTGAAATCTATAATCCATCAATTCAATTCTAGTTTTTATCCTCTAAATATCATCCTCACAATTCTGTTAATGATCAATCATGGGAGCACTCGGTTTTTGTTCAATGATTTCTTCTTCCATTTTCCTGTATGTACGGAGAGGAGAGTTTCTTGGAATATCAACATATGATCATTATTTTTAGAAAATATTTCCTCAATAATTATGGAAGGAGGATGCTCATATGGTCCATGCATGTGTATTTGATCTGAATAGAGTTCAATCCTTTGATCATGATTGGTCAGACCTTGATATTGTGGATTCAACATACAGGATTTATGTGTATCTAGAAGATCAGTCCAGTCCTATGTATGAGTATCATGTCTGAATGGGGGTTTGTCATGGTCAATCCAATGCTGATGATCATTAAGTGCATGTCCTTCCATCTGGGTTTGGTTTCTCTGCCAGTCATGGGACTTAAAGGGATTTTGATCTTGAGATGTTTCATTGGCGAGAGACTGAGAATAAGGCGGTTCAATCCAAGATGGTAGGTGGTCGTGTGTGGTTGGATGATTTGAAAAAGGATTCAATGAGGAGGTCGAATTTATTTGCGGGTGAAAGTTTCCCAAATGTTGGAGGATTAAAAGAAGAGGATATAGTTGATTTGGGCCTAACCGAGACAAATTCATAGAGAATTGATGGATTCTTGGATACTTGTTTGGTTATTTTCGAAGGAGTTGAACAGAATGGATTGGATCTAAAATTTTGAAAAAGTTCCATGATGAGGTTTAAATCAAGAGATGAGAGATACGATTGCACGGGATAATCAAGAGAATTTTTATCAAATGTGCAGCTTTTGATCTTTGAAATCAGTTTACGCACACTAATGCAAACACAAATCAAACCCCAGATTCACCAACTCACACAATGAAGCCGTAAGAGTTCGGCTATTATCTTTTCGATTTTAAGTTGGTGATAAATCAATCTTGGAAAAAAATTTAGCGAGCTGTTGGATGCCGAAATTTTCTTACTGACTGTCCCGAGTTCGTACGACTAGTTGCATCCACTTTCAGCCAGTATAGGTGTAAGTACGGACCGTAAAACGGCTACCCGTGTTACTTAAGGACGGAGCCTTACGCGGTGTCCTTTAAACCACCCACTCTGCTAAGGAAGTCCGGACCGAGAACCAGCTACCCGTATTCCTCACTGAGAAGTAGCTAATCATTTTTAAAATCAGTAGTCTGGATAAAATTATCGGAGCTTGGTTCTAACCTTAAGTGTCGGCTCTCGCTCACTCAGAAAAATAAAAACATCCAAGGTCGGGGTTACTCTCCCGCAAAAATTCTTGATTTTATGGGTTAATTTGAAATCGGCTATATTTAGCAATCCCAATTTTAGTTAGGCGATCAGTAAAGATTTTAAGTGAGCAAAAATACACGTCTACCGTCCAGTCCCAATTTCCTTTAGAATTATGTGATAAAACAAGAGGTAGAAATTCGGGAAAAGTCGATGCACGTGAAAACAATGATGTATGCTCAGTTAAAAGACTTATAGTGAATCCTCGCAATCTCCATGTGGGATGCTAGACAGAAATTGAAAATTATTCTATATGAGATGCAAGCCGATGAAAAACCGCACCTAATCAGAAAGTTCTATTAGCGGGGAAGAAATGAGTTAAATTTTGGCTAAATTGAACGATCTAGGTGCGTCTCAATTAATGTGCAGTGTGGCTTAAGATCCTACGAGCACAATAAAAAATTAAGATGCTCTTGAGAGCTGTATGTGCAGGTCTAACCTAATCGCCATTCAAGACTCACCGGAGAGTAAAACAGGACACGACACACCACAAAAAAAGAGTTAGAGGTCTTTCTACACACGCGAGAGTCCAAACGGACACCGCTGTAAATAAGCAATTAATTGCAAAATTTTAGAAATTGCAGGAATTAAAAACCTAGGCTCTATGCTCTCTCACGACTCGGCTCGATCTTAATTTTAATTGCGGCTTTTGCGGAAGTCGGTGAAGATGTGTCGGTTGTTGAAAATATGCTCCACGTACCGGGTACCTCGCAAGAAAAAATAAGAGAGATAGTGCAAGAGAGTGACTAAAAAATATATGAAATAAATGCTGAAAATAAATTGTAGGAAAAAAAATGGAATTTACAATGCGAAATTCGGGGGTCAGACTACCCGAATGCGGAAAACCGAACAAAAATTTTCAAGACAAAAAATTAAGCCGTTTGCATCCCCGGCAACGACGCCATCTGACGGATCCGAAAATGCCTATGTTAAGAAATGTGTTTTTATCGTCGTGCGTTGTAGGTGGCAATCGGAAACGATCAAGAAAATAACTACACAAAATGTTCTTCAATTTTATTAATGCGGTTTTATGTTTATTTTACTTGGGCAAGTCCCAAGGTCGATCACAAGGAGGCAAAGGAACAACCTAGAGTGATGTCTATCAGAATTCGTGTTCGGTTTTCAAGGCGGTCTTTTTTTTGGAATTTTCAATGTAATAAGGGATGCAAAATGCGAATTCGACCTATTTTAGGGACTGAAATTTGAATTACGTTCAAACGATGTTCGAAAACTACGAAACTCGGCCACAATATAATATATGATGAAATGAGTGCACTGTAATTTTTTTTGGAATTTTTGGATTCAATATGAATTTTTTATGAATTTTTAAATGCAAACAGAATGAATTTCAATATTTAATTATGATAAATACTAAACCAACTTATTTTCGAGGGAAAAAATTATCTAAGATCTATCACTAGGTGATTTATCTCAGAAAAATCCTAAACCTCAAAAATGAGAGAAAATCAAACACTGAAATGTGCAAAATGATTTTTACTGGGCAAACGGTGAATGTAAATGAAATTCTTTTTGGGCACAATGTCAAGCATAATTAATTCTACAATATGTGATTTTTCAGAGTTTTTTAGAGCAACGGTTAATCAACTATGAATTTCAGAGCAAGAAATGGGCAAAATATGTAAATTTCCTCAAAACAATTATTTATTCATTAACCATTAATCACAAAAATGTCCACAATATGTCAAAATGTGGAGAATTAATTGTAGAACAATATTCCAATTTTTGATAAATAAAATAATGCAATAAAGAGGTCCAAAACAGAGGGAGAACACAGGGGTACAAATGCAATATAAAGTAAAATAATGCAGAACAGGGGTGTATGCGTAATTACCTAAATAGATGGGGAATGATCTGCAAAATTCCCAGTAGGTCACGTTCTATGCACGTGACCCTGGGTAGAAAGGCTAGTACACAATATGGAGGAGGACCGAGAGGTCTTCTGCAATTTACCCAAGGTCACGTGCGAAGCACGTGACTCCAGGGGATGGCGCAGCTCACGTGATGCTGAGGTCGTCCCCCCCCCCATGCACGTGCGGATCACGTGCGGGGGGTCTCGGCCCTATTGGCCGGCGGTCGCGAGGCGGTTTGGGAGATGGCGAGGAGGAGCTTCGCTGCTGCTGCTGACGTCGTGGCGGAGCAGATGAAGATGGGCGATCATCGGTTGTGCGTTGGCGGAGGGGATGAACGACGGCGTCGTGGATGCTTGGGAGATAGAGCAGGTCGGTGGTGGTCTCATGGCGATAGTCTAAGACGAGTCGAGGCAGAGTAGGCGACGGCGGAGGCGAGGGAGTTTGAAGGTCGATGAAGACGAAGCTGGAGATGGGGAGTCGTAGGCAATCGTTGACATTGTGGTAGCCGGTGGAGGCGATGATGTTGGTCGTCGGGCAAGATGAAGGAGCGGAGGCGGAGGCGAAGTCAGTGGAGTGGTGGCGCACGGTGGAGTCGGTGGCTCGACGGTCTGGCTGTAGCTGAAGCAGTATGCGGGGAGGCGCTGCGATGGCCACCCGAGGGTGAACGGACCTCGTCGGAGACGAAGAGCAGCCGAGCTGTCACCCCGCTCCTCTGTGATGCTAACGGTGGATGGGTTGTACGAAGGGGGCGATGGTTCTTAAGTAGGGGAAGGGATTAGGTCAGCCGAGAATCAGTGATTGAGTATGCAGCGGTCGGCGAGATTGGATGAGAGATTCGGGGATTGATACGATTGAGAAGGCGGCCGGATTTGGCGAGATGTACGGCGAAATCGCGGGGAAGAAACAGGGGCGGCGACATTGATTCCTGATTTGGGAAGAGGTCTTAGGAGGAAGATGACCAGCGGCCGTCCGATCGGTCGAGATCGGACGGTCGCGATCATGCCACATGGCGGGGCGAGGAGGGGGCACGTGCGGAGCACGTGCTTGGGAGGCACCTGCGACGCACGTGCGCCCCTTTTATTTTTTTTATATTTTTATATTTTTTATTTTTTTATGAAAATGATATATTAATAATGCCAAAAACGGGTAACACGTGGCGGCCCCAGGGGCTGCCACGTGTCAGCACCAGATAATTCAGAAAATAAATAGTTTGTAAAATCGAAAATAAATAGTAAATGACCTGAAATCAAAAAAGGTTCTTTACAAAAATTGCTCGTCTCAATGAGATCTACAACTTTCATGAAGAATCAAAACCAAAATCGATCATTTGCACAAAGTGGTATTTTTGGGGTATCCCATGTACATAGAACACCTTGATTTTGGGGTTTTTTTCATTTTTATGTCATTTTTTAGATCAGATAAAAATAGAGAAAAACTATGATAAATCAGAGATACATTAATCTATTTTTTTATTAATCAATAAAATATGTACATAAAATATTAGGTCAAAAACCGCTAAAATATACAATACAAAAGGGGCCCAAAATCCAACTTTCACATATGAGCTCCGATTCACTTGAACTTGGTCTTGTTTTGAAGGTAATTGAATGTACATTAGTTCAAAAGTGAGTAGGGTTAAATCGGACACTGGATGAGGAAGATATGAGGTTTTTAGTCCGGAAATCCTGAAACTAGGGTTTGGGTTTTTTGTCCACTTATTTGAGTTAGTTATTTTTTGTATTTTTCCTTTATTCTTGTTAGTGATTTGTACACAGTGGAAGTAGTTTTGGGTTATTCGGAGTTAGCATGAATGAGTTAAAAATCCGAGAAGTTAGGCTATTTACAGGTCACTTTTGGCTTGAATTTTTGGCGTCTTATTTTGTGCAGAAAATTATGCTAAAATGCAATCCTTATGAAAATATGTATGAATGCTAATTATGAAGAATAGATGCCGGAATACTGTTGATTTTAAGGAATTTGAGATTAAAAAATGAGATTTAGAGTGATGAATTCGAGATTCATCAGGTACCCCAAAAAATGCTCCGGTGATCACCAGAGTTCTCCCAGGAGAATGGAGGAGTAACGAAGCTCCAGGTACCGTCGGTGAGACTTCAAAATGGTCCCAACTATCTCTGAAGCTCTAATACCTGCAAGAAAAGGTTATAGGGTTGAGGGAAAATTGCCTCGACCCTGTAGCATGGGGGAATGAAGCATAGGGAGTTGTGGCGAAGGTACTTCTGGCGAGCAGTGCAATGAGGCACCTGTTCTCCATATCTACACTGGATCTCGGTGAATGGAAGGAGGTAGAGCATAGACTAGGCGAAGGGTAAAGAAGATGTGGTGTTTTGCGAGTTGAGGTATGGTCAGAGACAGCGGGATGGGTTCACCGGAGACCAAGCTTTGAAGAGCTTCAAAGAGGGTGTTTCAAGCTAAACATGCGATTACAGGGTAAAACAAGAACAAGGATTTAACCTAGGAAAGAAAAATGATAAAAATGGAAGAAAAAGGTACCTCAAATAGCGTAGAGACATGAAGCAAGACCTCGACGACGACACTCCGCCGGAGGTGGTGGCGGAAGCACCTAGAGGCTCATCGGAGCTCGCTACAGGGTGCTGGAGACGTGCCTGTCACCCGCGTCGATCTAGAGCATGCGAGAGGAGGAGTAAGACCAACCAGAAGGGTTTAAAATCATGAGGATAAAGGTGGAGGGTTTATGTACAAGGTTGATGAGGCATGGGGAAGATCGATGGAGATCGACCAAATCGAAGATGCTCTTCCCTAGAAGAGGGCTCGACGTGGATGGAGGATGTACAATGAATAATTTTCATGAAAGGTCCCTCGATTGATGTATCGATCGGGAAAAATCAAGAAAATAAGTCCGTGTTTAGGTGTTAGAGGCTAGGCTGGGCATTAGAGAAGTTGACCGAGGTCAACTTCTGGTGCCCCCTAGTTGCTCCACGTGGACCAAATAAGAAAAAGCCTGCCTGGAAAAGCTTGTAAAATAATTATAATTAATAAATAGTAAAATATTTTAAAAATTTTAGGTTATAAAATAAAAAAATTTATTATTTTTCAAAGTATTTTATTGTGATTTTTATTTATTTATTAAAGGTTTATATTACGAGTTAGTCTTTAGAGTTACATTATAGGTAAATTCATATATATTTTTAAGTATTTTATTTTTATTTTGTATATTTAATTTTACTATTTTAGTTTATTATTTTATAAAATTATAACTTATTTTATATACATAAATATATATTTATTAATTTTTTATATAAATTATACACAGTTAAATAAGTGTATTATTTGTATAGGTATAGATTGAGGTATTTCATCTATATGTTTTATAAACATATTTTATTTTAATGTTTTCTTTATTGTTTTGTCCATTTTTGATATTTACATACAATATAAATAATATTTACAAAATTATGAAAGAATAAAATTATAAAAATAATAAATAATAAATAAAATGAATATTTTAATCGGGTAAACTATACAATAGGGATCTAATACCTAACTTTCACACCTTAATTCTATAAAATACGAAACTACCTTCATTAAATAGCTTATTAAAAGTTATATATAATTAAAGTTTTGATATATTTTGAGTTTTTATTTGAGAGATATGGTTCGGGGAAGTTGGGATTTTGAAAACTTATTTAGATTGTATCTTTTATTCTATATACTATTTTTTTGTAAACTCAATTTTATATTTTCTATATTTTATTATCTACAACTTTCATGTACAAAATTTCTTTATTAGAGGTATAAAAAGTGGAATTAAAAATAGGTCCCAAAAATGCATAATAAATGAATAAATGGGAATTTTATTGTATTTTGGCCCTTATCTCCCCCTACTTTATTCCTTATCGACCTAGTGATCGATATGCCTAGGTCTCGGGGTTTCAGGTTATAAATTATTTTCGATATTTTATTCTTTTTATTTTCTTTATTCTATAATTTTGACATTAAAAATAACATTTTATACACTATTTACACAACAATGCATGAATGCTAAATTATGCAAATTAAGGGCATTTACATGCATTTACTAGGGTTCTTAATGTCAAAATGATAGAATAAATGCGATGAAATGGAGATTCATCACTACATCAACCTTTATTATCTGACTCTTTAGATCAATATATGTATGATATTAAGATGGCAAGGTACATTATCCTTATTGTAACAAGGGACCTTATAATTACAAACACAATTTATTATTAAATTCAGATAATGAAATAATTAGCAAAAACATATATTGCATATAGCTCGCCGTGGGTTACATGTGTGATAGTTTCCCCACTATAATTTAGAGCCATTCATGGAGAAATCTCAAACCTATACGCATAACATGGTAGTCAACAGTCCTTTTGTATCAACGGCTTGACAAGTGGATCAACAATGTTATCGGTAGAGGCGACCTTGCTGATATTGATATCACCACTTTTTTGCATCTCTTGAATTATGTGGTATTTCCTCTCCTCATGCTTTCTATTTAATAGTACCTAGGTTCCTTCACCTATGTTATGCACTGTGTTATCGTAGAGCAAAGGAATTGGAGAATCTTCTTAGTGAATTACTCCAAGTTTTAGATGAACTTGCACAAACACACAACCTCTTTAACAACATCATATGCGGCAATGTACTCGACTTTAGTTGTCAAATATGTCATGGTTTTCTATTTCTTACTTCCGTGGCTCACCGCACCACCATTAACAGGAAAATGAACCATGAGGGTTGACTTCCCGTCATCCACATCAGATTGAAAAAGTCTGAATCAATGTAGCCTAAGACCTGAGGATCACTATCCTCATAAACCAAGATGTAGTCTTGAGTTCTTCTTAGGTACTTGAAGATTCTTTTAACTGCACTCCAATGTTGCTATCCATAGTAGGATTGGTAACGAATTACCATTCCCACTGCTTGGTAGATATCTAGTCTTGTACATATTTATCTTGATATACACCAGGCTTCATATAACGGATGCATAAGGGCATCCAACCACGACCTTCTTATCCTTAACATTTTGAGGTGTCATCCCTTTAGATAGGTTAATACCATGTCTTAAGGAAATGAAGCCTTTTTTTAATTATCCATATATAATATTTCCAGATCTTCTTAATGTATCCTTGTTGTAATAGTCCCAATGTCATCTTCTCTCTATTTTTGAATAGCATTTAGATCTAAGATGTAAGAGTTTTTTTCCAAGATATTTCATTTTAAAGGTATGAGACAACCAGATCATAAGACTGGCCACCATTCAAAATCATTCCCAACTATTAGGATGTTATCTACATAAAGCATGATGAGTACAATAACACTCCCAATAAGATTCTTGTGTACACATGATTCATTAGTATTTTGAATGAAATTATATCTCTTTTTGGTTTCAGCGACTTGGATATTCCAACTACGAGAAGTTTGTTTAAGGCCATAGATGGATTTCTTTAGCTTGCACACTTGGCCTTCCGCACTGCGAAGCCTTGGGAAACTCCATGTAAATATCTGCTTTGAGATATTCATTACGGAATGCAATCTTGATGTCCATATGCTAGATGCCATAGTCAAGTTGTGCATGTATATCTAGTCATATTTTAATAGATTTAAGCATGGTCACAAGAGAGAATGTCTTATGGTAATCAGTACCTTCTCTTTGTTTATATCCCTTAACTACAACTCATGCCTTGAAGGACTCTACCTTCACATAGAGTCTCCTCTTTCTCTTGAAGATCTATTTAATCCTTTAGGTGGATCCTCTAGGATCTATATACCATTCTTGTGCATTGAGTCTACTCCATACTTCATTACTAACATCCATCTATCATATCGTGATCTGTCAATGCTTCATCATATGAAGTCTAACCATCATTGGACTCTTTTTAAACATAAAATCCATGCTTCTTAGGTGGTTTTACCGCTTTTAAACTCTTTTTAAGAAGTACAATTGTGTCATCTTCTATTATTTATTCAGTTTCCGGTATAGGAATTTCATGGGTCTCACTAGAGTCAATGAGTTCTTTGATTTCATTGTTATCTTGACTCTTAAGATATTTGTACTCCAGGAATTTGATGTCTCTAGATACAACCAATTTTTGAGTCTCATGATTATAAAGTAGGTGTCCAATATAGTACTATACATATCCAATGAAGTATCACTCTCGTGTGCAAGATTCCAGCTTGCTAGCATCCATATTTTTAGCATGGACCAAACATCCTCAAATTCTTAAGTATCATACACTTGGCTTGTTTCCAAGCTAAATCTCAAGATGGATTTTGGTTTTGATTTACTTAGAATATTATTTAGGAGATAGACCAAAATCTTAGAAACTCAGAGGTAAATGTGATTCACTCATCATTGATCTTACCATGTCCAACATGGTTCCCTCGTCTCTTTGTAACTCTGTTGAGTTGAGGAGTACCTAGAAGAGTAAGATTAGAAATTACCCGTCTCTCTTTGAGGTATTCGTTGAATTCATCTAAATAGTATCTGCCACCTCGATCACACTGAGTTCATTTAATCGTCCTTCATATTTGGTTCTCAACCACAGCCATGAATTCTTTGACCTTATCCAATGTTCCAAATTTGTAATGTAATACGAAGATAAAACGACAATGTGAATGATTATGCATAATGATTCATAATTCACAGATTTTAGCTCCCTAACTTAGACTAAGTAGCAATAAAAATCAGATAAATCCTTATATATATCAGAACCTTAGAATAAATTAAAAATACAAAAAAATAATAAAACTAAAATCCGTGGTGTTTTTACCCTTAAAACACTCATAAAAATATTTCTCCCTCTGTTTGACCTCATCTCCATTTTTGGTCAACATAAAACTTGTAGATCTCATCGAGATCTACAACTTTCATGTTTTGCGTTTTTCCAAATTTATCATCTTCTTCCTCATAATTCACTTTCTTTGTAGGAATAACTTGATTAGGCCATGTGGTGCTATCTGGTTGTGCCACCTGGCCCGCCTCTTTGTGTGCCACCCATACCCTCTTCTCCACCGTCCGATCGCTTCTGGAGAGTTAATCTCCGCCACGGGTTCCCGCCTCTGATATCCACCACCAGATCATCCTTCAGATGCTATATGGATCGTATGCCCGTGCCTCCTCATTCTCTCGCCATGTGTCGATTCCCGTCACCGCCCGATCACCTCCAGGCACCTCAATCCCCGCCTTCTGTACCCGCTACATCATCACCCTCCGATCCAGCCCTTGATCTCATCAGGTCTGCCCGTGAGCGCTTCTCCTCCAGCTCACCATGTGGCTTCATCATAGCCACCCAATCGTGCCCTGGAGTCGCTATCACCACCACACACGACCAAGCCATCCTCGACCCTTCGATCGACTCTTCCTTCACATCTCGCTCGTCCGCTTTCGCCTTATCCTTCTTGCGACATGTGGCGCCCCCTGCACCCATCGATCCGCCTTCCATCGATGCTATCGTAACCGATCATTAGCTCCCATCTCATAGCCGTTGGATAATGATATCCAACGACCATGAGACCGTATCCTACCTCTGGAGCCCCCTCACCCACCTCGCGCACGGCCTTCACCCTTTACATTTCCCCCACCTCTTCCGCCATCTTCTCCACTCATGAAACACCCCATGACTTACATCATTCTTCCGTCACCCTCACGGACACCATGACTCCCCGCGAAACCTTCTCTATAGCTCTAACTCCTCCATGCAACCCACACCTCCCAATATCGAAACCTCCACTTTCATTCTTCAAATAAGCTGTCACCTCCGCTAATCCAAGCAGTCCGCCTTTACGTGGGGTTTCGCCCAGCACCACACCTCCTCCCTGTGACAGGGGGAGGATCGATTGAGGTCGCTACGATGACGGCCATCCCCGGTGTTGACCCACAGCTTGTACGGTTGCGTCGCGGTGGCTCACCCCGCTCGAGCTGCCCCCAGTTGCGGCGGGGGTCCAGCGATGACCCGATGTCCTCCCAAGATCTCAAGCCCAAGCATCCACTCCGCCATAGCCCAGGTAAGCTCCCAATCTTTCTTTGTAATTTCCCTTTAATTTCTCAAACTTTATTAGGTCGCATCTCGCTCTATCACTGTTCACCGACCATCACTCGAGCTTCATGTATCCACAACCATCTTTGCCAACATCGCCACGTTCCCCCTCCCCTTCTCCACGACCTCAAACACCTTCACCACCTTCACCCTCGCTTAGTCGGAGGAGAAGACCGCTCCATTCCCCGTCGCCTGCAGCCCCCTCCATTCCACTCACAACACTTCACACACAAAGCTTCAGCTATTTTGGTACTAACACTGTAGGTCTTCAATGAACGGAGAGCATACACAATCTCCATTCTCCTTCTCCGCCTCCGCCGACTCTTCACCGTTACCAGCCACCAGCCACCCTCACGACGTCTCTGAGTTCCTCCCCTCCTCGCCCTTCCGCGATTTTCAGGTGATCGTGGGGCCTGTGGTGGCGCTCGTAAGGGCTTGCCGGAGCTCCAATCGCGTCACCACCCTGCGGAGGAGGAAGAAGCACCGAGGGGCAGCAGCAGCCGTTGGATGGCACCCCCCGATGCTTATCCAATAGTTAGCATTCCACCACATCGCCAATTCCGAGGCTCTAAGGTTCAAGCAACCAAGCCATTAAACGAAGATGTTATATTTTGTCACCTCGCGATAAGTGCTCCTAAGCTAAGGGTCTTCACGATCAAGAGTCATTCGATCTCCTTCGATCGTAAGGCTCACTCTTAGTCACGTCGCCATCCAAGCCTGCAGGCCCACGCCTTCCAAGCCTCAACTGAAGCACCAGCGTGCCTCCGAGCCAGCTCCGACCCTGCATAGCCACCCAAGCCTGGCCTCACATATCCCAGTCACGTGATGGCTGGGAAATTTACAGGGATACCCCACTGGCTTCTCCATATTGCAAATAGGTCTAGTTAGCATGTGTCAACCATGCACGTCTGGGGTAATTTGCACCTGACCCCCTCTGGGTTTTAATAATTGCAAATATACACCCACGTGTATGGGTAATTTACAGGGAAGGCCTCACATAAAATTTTATTTACAATTTGATCCTCCCAGGGACCTGTTTGCTATTTATTTCATGTTTTCTTGCGTTTATGTTCCTCGTTTCTTTATTACATATCTTGAGCATCCGAGCTCCGTTTCAGTTGATTTAAGTGGTGTTTCGAAGCTTGTTTCATTGTCTGCTTAATGGGCTTAGATCTTTGTTTTGACACTATGAATTTTTATGCATTATTTTAATAGCAAAGTGTCCCTCGTGTTCAAGTTTTCATGCCTTGTCTTACTTCATTAATGAAACTTGCTTCAAGATTCGAAACTGAATTCGACTATTGTTTAATTGCTCAAATGTTTTATCTAATTATGGACATCATTGCATTTCCCTGCATATTAAAAATCAAATAAAAAATGCCTGATTCATGTTTCCTTTCTGCATTGTTCTTGTCTTGTGCAATCATTGACCTATGATTTTTTTAATTCATCGTTTAATTAGTGTAATAAGAGTCTAGATAAATGCTAACGAGGCTCGTGTCCTTGAGTTCGACCTTGGACTTGCCCAAGTAAAATAAAAAAATCGACCGTTTGATTTTATCAATAGATTAATTAAATGGTTTTTTACTCATCTGATTCGACCAACTACAACACACTAAAATGAATTATTAAGAGGCCGAGTTTTCGGTTCGTCACTTAACATCGATTTCCATTACGTATTTCGTTAATAAATGAATCACATACATCACTACGTAGTAGGTCAAGTATACCATCACATCTTGCATATTTCTGAGAGGAGGGTGCATTTGAAATTTTACTCAAATACAACCCTTATAGTTAGTAAATCTTCAACTTTTGGAAATTTAAAGTCCATATTACCACTCAATTGTTCCTATAAATAAGTACATGTCCAAATTTTTATGCCAAACCATTGTCAAATGAAATCTTCAACTTTTGGGGTAGTATTATTAGTGATATGAACATTTATGACTGATTCATTCATGTCCAATTCAAAGAGTATATCAAGCATTAGAACATTTAATATAATTTTACTATAATGTCTTATAATAAGTTTATTACAGAATAGAAAAGAATATCATTGTCTATTGATAGACTTTAGGAGGGAAAACAATATGAAGTTTATATGTGTATGTGCATATATCTCAGCCCCAAGACTCTCCGATCCAGAAATGTACCCAAATATTTTGAGTATAAGTTCTCTAATTGAGGTTTTTTTGTACATTTTGTAACGAAGCATGCCTTTCATTAAGTTTTAATTCAGAGTGTAGTTCATATCTCTAAATGTATCATTTCGACAAAGATGTCCTGAGCGGACATAATGCACATCTTTTGATTTTGAAGCACATTAGACAATTATCTAAGAATGTAGAAATGAGCGAGCGAATGATCCTCGTCCAATTTCTTATAGAAATCTCAAGATTCCACAATTAGATGGTTATCATATTCATAGCCGAGAGCACATATCACATGCATTTGCCGCAAGTACAAATTACGAATTATGAATCCAATCCAAATAATTTGGTTATATCAGCATATTGACTTTGAGTATTTTGTTGAATGGTTTAAAGATTTTCATCTGAAATTAAAAGCTTTTATTTTTAGTAAATCTTGATTTAGGTGAACTATTTTAAATCAAGGTTTTCTTAGATTTTCATACTTTAAAAGTCTTCCCCTTTAACTTTCAAAGCATGAAGTATGTTATCTAAATATCTCCAGCGAGATATAGAATTTTTCTTTCCACTTTCATCACACCTCAATTATATGTGAATGTGTAATTTCAGTGAAAGAGATCGTAAGTCTTTGTGCCTTGCAAGTCCAACTTGCATTACTAGTGTTCCGTCTTTAACACCCATGTCTACCACTCATAACAACGTGTTGATACGTTGTTAATTAAACCCAGTCATTAATGAGCATATATGATATGCTATCCACGATCCAATATAGCATCGATTATATCAGTAAGAATTTTGGGGTCACCAAGCATATTACCAACTTATTTCAACAAATGAAGAGACCTAATCCATGTGCGCTTGTATTGCAGAATGACTTTGCATAAACATCTCTAAAATAGAATCCATGATGATCCCTTTCTATAACGGGAGACCATGAAAGTTATCATAAGACTTTTCATGTCATTTTTGAATTGACGATTAATCACTTCGAATCGTATTTTCATGATTAATTGATCAAGGAAAATCCAATCATTACTATGAACAAAAGATTAATGATTATTATTAATTTAATATAGTTACATTAAGAGTAATTCAAATAAATTATAAAAAAATAATACAATCTAAATTGGTATCTCTATACAACTTGTAGTAATCAATATATCTATATGATAAACACAGATTATCGGGGGTCTAAAAAGTATGTCTCACACAAGGCGGAGACAACCGAGGTCGCTGCGGTGACCCACAATAAAATGTATTTAATCAACAATTAACCCACACTACAGATCAACAATTAGAAATAAATGTGGAGTTAAAATTTATTTTTAACTCTGCACAAAATGTGTATAGAGCAAGTATGCAGAGAGTTCGAACACAGGGAGCAAACAGGGTAAAATCAAATAAGTGTGTGTGTGTGTGCGATGTCTACACTAAGAAAGCAAAGGTTTTTGTGGGTTTTTTTATTTTTATTTTTTTATTTTTTTATTTAATTTTTTAAATTTTGTATTTTGATTTTTAATTTTCTGATTTTTATAATTTTATATTTTATATTTTTTTAATATTGGAATATATAGATAAGGTAATAAAAGAGAAGATAAATTATTTGTAAGAATATGCAAAAATAACCAAAAATTCAGAAATAAAATCTTTTTGGTATTTTTATAATTTTTTACTGTTTTTGTGATTTTTGGGTATTTTTCCAATTGTTTTTGGTATTTTTTTAAACACTGAAATAAAGCAAAACATTGAAATAGATACTGGCTGTAAGTAAAATAGGAATTAAAAATAGCAATTAGCCACAAACTTTTTGCAACTTATTTTTCAAATAAAGATAACTAAATATAGAAACTACATAGCTTGAGTTTATATTTTTCTGAGTTTTCTAGGATTTTATATCTTTTTTTGAAGTTTTTGAGTGTTTTTAAATTTTTAAGGTTTTTCTTTTGAGATTTTTAGTAATTTTTGGATTGACACTAAAATAGGGTAAACTACACACTAGGGAATATTTTTTGGAATTTTTCAAAGTATTTTAATATTTGTTTGAGTATTTTCTAAGCTAGACAGGGGGAAAAGCATGATTTTTTATTTTTAATAAATATAAAAATAAAATAAAATCAAAAACTAAAAGAATGGCGTGGAAGTACAAGTACCCAGGAGATTCTATGAATTTTTGTGGAATTTTTCTAAGTAAAATGATGATCTAATTAATTAAAACACGCATACAAACATTAAACAGGCCTGGCAAGGGTATATATGCAAATAAACGAACATCCAGGGGCTCCGTGCAAAATTTCCACAAAGTTTTGAACTAAAACTTGCATTTACTGGACTAAAAACAAATTACAAAACCCGGAGGGGTCTCAATACAAAATGTCCAAGCCAAACACGTGCTATACACGCGCTTGACAGGGATCTAAACGCAATATCCAAAAATCTCCGGGGCTACTATGCAAGATATCCCAAATTTTTACACTAAGTTACAAAATTTTGGGACTAAACTGAAATAGATAAACCTCAGGGCGGTCCTTGCAAAAAGCCCACCCCCTCACGCGCACAGGCACGTGAGGCGTGGCACAGGACCTAAGTGCAAATAAAATAAATGTGCGGGGCTTACATGCAAATAATACAAAAAGTTTACGCTACAGACAAAAGTTTTGGTACTAAAAAGTAAATACAAAATGCGCAGGGGGTAAGGTGCAAAATACCCACGGCGCGCGATCCAACGGTTGCGGGTCTTCATTTAAACACGTGGCGTTGATCGGACGGTTGATGACGCTTCGCTTGGATGGCGGAGATTAGATCGCTTGAGAACGATCTGACGGTGGAGATGATGCTCAATCCAACGGGCTCTGATCAACCTGGAGGCGCTCCAAGATCCGACGGCTGGGAGATGATGAGCAAGAACAGGGAAGAACGTCGGCGAAGGCGAACTCCTCCGTCCCAGGTCTTCGTCCTCCGGCGATGGAACGACTTCAAAATGGACGTGGAGCATCCTGAGGTCTTCCTCTTCCTCTTGGAGTTGTCAAAAACCCACGGCAATGGCCGTGGTGCTCGCGGGTAGCTGGCGGAGCTACGGGGCTTCGAACGCTCCAGCGAGCTTCAAAACTCGTCTCCAGGCACGCTTGGGCGTGCGTTGACCTGCAAAAAGAGTCAAGAGGTCCAGGGCAAACTGCCTGGACCTCTGGATGGGCGTGGGGATGCGTGATATGAGGTGGCGATGAACAGCCGGAGGTGCGCTCCGGCCAAGTGAATGAATCGAGCGAGATAAGCGATGGAACTCTAATTTTTTGGGGGCTTTTCATCCTAAGACTAACAAGAACTTAATGCATGAAAGAAATAAATGGGGGAAGGCCCTCAATGGCCGGAACCAGAGGAAATGTCGAACCTCGACCGCCAGAGTTGCGGGAGGTGTGGGAGACGCCTCCGACCTCTGAAGCCTTGGCTGGAGAGCTCTTGTCGGAGCTGTCACCTCCAGGAAGCTCTGGAGCATGAGATAGGCGCGAGGGGTGAACCGAAGGGAATCCAAATTCAAACTGAAGGTCGGGGGTTCTCTTTATTTGGTTTGACCTCAAGCTGCAAGGGCTCGAAGATCAACGATTCTAGAGCGTCTCAGTGATGCAATCTCCAAGGTAATCGCAAAGCGGGCAAGGTGGTTGGTAGGGGAAGAAGATTGCAGAAGGGTGCGAGGCAAAATGGTGAAAGGATTGGATGGGAAAAAATCAAGAAAATGGCTTAAAAACCAAGCCACTGACAGGGGGTAGGTGGGGAAGGCGACCAGTTGACCGGGGTCAACTGGTGGCGCCTCCTGGTTGGTCCACATGGACCAACCAGGAAAAACCCACTGGAAATGATTTGTAAAATCGATTAAAAATAGAAAAAGATTTTATTAATTTTAGGTTATAAAATGAAAAATGTTTCTTATTTTCTAAATAATTTTATGGTGATTTTTAATTATTTTTAAGTGGCTTATTTTTACAGGTTACTTTTTAGCCCAATATAGGTATATTACCTATGTATTTTAGTCTTTATTTTTATTCTGTGTATTTTAATGTTATTTATTTTTATTTCTTATTTTGTAAAATTATAAAATACGTTTATACACATAAGGATATTTTTATTTTATTTTTCTGATATGTTTTGTATATTTAATAAAATATAAGAGTGTATTGTATAGGTATACATATAGGTATAATACCTGTATGATCTATATAAGTTTATTTTTATTTTGAGTTTTCTTTAGGTTTTTATTCCAATTTTAATGTACATAATTATTATAAGTAATATTTACAAGATTATAAAAATATAAAAATATAAAAATAATGAATAAATAATAAATTGAATTTTTAATCAGTACAGCTATACAAGGTGGGGTCCAAAACTCAACTTTCAAACCGTAGCTCCGCCAAATGCGAAACCACTGCCATTAAATATCTTATTTTATTCTATATATAATTAAAGGTGATTTACTGCATTTGGAGTTGTCGTTTGTGAGATATGGGTCTGGGAAGTTGGGATTCTAAATTTTTATTCAGACTATAACTTTTTATCTGTACATTATTTTTCAGTGAAATCACTTTTGTAATTTTCTTTATTAAATTATCTATAACTTTCATGTACAAGGTTTCTTTATTTGATGTATAAAAAGTGGAACCAAAAATAGGTCCCAAAATGAATAAAGAATGAATAGAATTACTAGGTATTTGACCCTTATCTCCCCTTACTTTATTCCTTGTCGACCTATTCATCAAGATGCCTAGGTCTCGGGGTTTCGGGTCATAAAATATTTACAGTATTTTATTCTTTTTCTTTTATTTAATTTATTCTATAATTTTGGCTTTAATTACAGTATTTTATACACTATTTACATGCACATGCATGAATGCTAAGATGCGGTATTTAATGCTATTTATAGACATTTGCTAGGGTTTTTGGTGCCAAAATGATAGAATAAAGATGGTGAAATGTGGATTCATCATCCCCCTATACTTTACCTTTGCTAGTCCCTAGCAAACACTTATGCAATAAGTGCAAAAAGAGAAATAAAGAAAAGAAAAAGAAGAAAGTGGATTTAGTTTAATTATCAACTTGTCTTCACAAAATCAAAGTTTGGAGCTTAAGTCGGTCCTTTGGAATTTTAGTGCGGGCGGAACCTTAGTGAGAACCGAATTTAAAATCCAACAGTCCTTGAGAATCCCAAAACTCTGTCCAAGTCTCCTCAATAGCCAGGTCAGAAATACTTCAACTCATATGCAAACTCTTACGACTATGAATCTGACTCGTACAGTGTAAGTGATGGTGGCTCTCCTCAACTGAAATGAAAAGAGACTGACTTCTCCGATACGACAACCCAATGATTCCCCAATCCAACAACTCCATCCTCGAGGAGCGGGGTATTCCCTTCTAAGTTCAAGTGGTAACCAGCTCAAGAGGAGGGGGTGAAGAGAAGAATGGACAGTAGCCAGTGTAGCTACCTATCCTGGGATGCAAAACCAGTGTAGTCAAGTCATCCTGCTGCAGGCTCACATATTTGACTTTGGAACTCAAGCTTGCTCATTGACTTTACAACATTTTTACATACTTGCAGGCTTTTTATTTTTGTACATGCCTGAACCCTTTCTTTTTTTTTTTAATTTAAAATACTATATACAGCAGCATTTACATAAGGAGTTTTTCCTCTTGAGCTAGTAGACTATCCCTCTTTTGAAGCTTTATCGCAACCCACATCCTCCTATCTTTAGACTTCCTAATCACTGGACCGGTTGGGGCACACTTCCCTCCCTAGAGGAGGATAAATGTTTCCACTTGTGTGCGTCTCATACCGGTAAATCCAATCCCCTTACCACTCCAACTGAGTTGAGCCATGTGAAAGGTGCAGGTGTCCAAGTTAGGTCATTATCAACAAGAGTCGTGCGTGTGCTCCGAAATACTCTACTTAGGCAGTCAAGAATCCATTGAACTAAGTCCCGTGATCCTCAAAGAATTAAGTCAACTAGACCTGAAGCACCTCAAACTCAGTTCCTATAAGGTTCCTATTAGTTAGGTAGATTGTAAGGTCCAATCAAGCTCCAATCTTTGGATTTTACTTAGACTCGTTCAACTATCAAACTCAATACGAAAAATGCGAATGCTATGTAATGCAATGCAGAAAATATTTTTGTGATGTAATTTTCAAGATTTTTGAACTTTTTATGGATTTTTGAAAAGATGATGCATGCATTTTTTGTATTTTTCAGAAAGAATTTTTTCAAATGTTTTTAGATTTTAATTTTGCAAATGTTTTTGGAATTTTTGAAAACAAAAAGTTTTGGCTAAAAACTAGGTGAAAAATATGTACACGGGAGTGCTTCTTTATATGTACAAGAAGTGGATTTTAAGAATTTACAAGGGTAAGTGATCAATTTTATACATATATACATATAGTGGACTTTGGTGAGATGTATGTATTCCTCAAACTTATTTGACACAAGCTTTTTCACACGATTTTTGAAAACTATAATCCAAAATAATTTTTACACACATTTTACAAACATGTACACATATTTGAAAATCATTTTGCAAAGGTTTTCAAACAGTATAGATAAATTTTTCAAAATATTTTTGCAACCATTTTTCAAACCATTTGCAAATCATTTTTCAAACATTTTATTTCACACAAAGAAAAGAAGTTTTACAAAACACACATTTTTACAAAGGTTGAAAACATGTAACAAAATATTTTCAAAATAGTTTTCAATAAATGTTCACAAAGATTTTCAAACTACTTTTCAAATATTTTGCAAAAACATTTTCACCTGATTTATTAATCAGTAATTACAAAAAGAATTTGAGGAACAAAATACCTTTTTATTAAAGGTTTTTAATGAATTTTAAAGAATTATTAGCCATATTATTAGGAAATATGAAAGTACGAGTTATGGCTAAAGTATATACATAGTATATACGACCCCCCTATATTTAGCCTGAGCTATGTCCTCATAGATCGGAGAGAAAAGAGAGGACATAACTCGTACTAAGTATAGACAAGTGTAAAGAATAAATAAACGAACCAATGAGAAGTCGACCGTCCCCCTTATACTTAGGATCAAATAATCCTAAGTATAGCAGACTGTACAGAACGCAGGGAGGGTCAAGGGTGGAAATGAACAGATCGTACTCAAATTGTCTCCCCCTTATACTTAGGGTAAAATATCCCTAAGTATAGACAAGAAGAGGAGACAATGGAGAGGATCGAAAAATAGAGAAAATCGGGGTGCACACCCCCCTATACTTAGGACAAAGTACGTCCTAAGTATGGAAAACTGTCTACAAGGGCGGCACCTTTTTGATACAAAAAGAAGATAGAAAAGGAAAAGAAGAAAAGAAGAAAATAAGAAAATAAATCAACAGATGAAAGAGTGATGTGGACAGATGATCTGTACAACATAAGATAGAAGTGATCACCATGTATGAGATGCAGATGATATGATTAAAAGGACACATCTCATACCAGAAGGATGGGGGCAACGTCAATGGTCGGCGGATCATGATCTAGATATAGCTTCAGGCGTTGACCATTGACGCGGAAGGTAGAGGAAGATGACGGTTTGGATATGTCGATGCTGCCATTGTCATGTACCTTCCTGACCACATAAGGACCTTTCCACTTGCTCTGTAATTTCCCTGGAATAATTTCAGCCTGGAATCAAACAACCATACTCTTTGATCTGGCTCAAACTGTTTATGCTTGATATGTGAATCGTGCCATGTCTTCACTTTCTCCTTGTACTGTAGGCTGTTGGAAAAGGCTGTATCTCGCAGTTCTTCCAGAGCTGCCAATTCTTCTCTTCTCTGGTCTCCTATACTCTCGGGATCTAAAAGTAACTCAGCGAATGCCCAAAAAAATTTGTGCTTGATCTCCACTGGTAGTTGGCATGACTTACCATAGACGAGACGAAAGGGAGATGTCCCCAATGGATTCTTGAAAGAAGTCCGGTAGGCCCACAAGACCGAGTCCAAAAGTTGTGACCAATCCTTTCGGTATGGGCGGACAACTTTCTGCAAGATTGTTTTTATCTCCCGATTCGAAACTTCGGCAAGACCATTAGTCTGAGGGTGATACGGTGTGGCAACCCGATGGTCAATGACGAACTCATCTGCAAGGGCCCTAACCTTGTCATTGATGAAATGAGACCCCCCATCTGAAACCAAGACTCTAGGTACCCCGAACCGTGAAATGATATTTTTCCTCAAAAATTTGCACACGGTTTTAGCATCTGCGACTCGGGCAGGGATAGCCTCAACCCATCGGCTGACATAATCCACAACGAGCAAAATATGCTCGAATCCCTGACTCTAAGGAAATGGGCCCATGAAATCAATCCCCCATGCATCAAAAACCTCACAAAAGTGAATGGGTTGAATGGGAATCATATCTCTCTGTCCGTAGGTTCCCATTTTCTGACAGTCAGTACATTTCTTCACGAACTCATCAGAATCCTTGAAGAGAGTAGGCCACCAGAGGCCGGATTGAAGCACCTTCTGTGTTGTCCTTTTTCCAGAATGATGTCCTCCTGCCTCAAGCTTGTGGCAGTATGTGAGGACGTTGTGATGCTCTTCTTGAGGAATGCACCTCCTCCAGATAATGTACCCTCCTTCATGATAAAGGATGGGATCCTCCCAATGGTAGAACTTGGCCTTCGCTAGGAAGGTCTCGAGTTTATGCCTGGGCCAATATTGTGGAACCGTCTTGGCGACAAGATAGTTCACAATGTCGGCGTACCATGGGAGCAAGGTGATAGCCAAGATCGCCTCATCTGGAAATGTCTCTGTGATAGGTACGCTGGGCTCAGATTCCTCAAGATTCTCCAATCTGGAGAGATGATCCGCCACCACATTCTTGACTCCAGGCTTATCCTTAATCTCAATATCAAATTCTTGGAGTAGAAGGATCCATCTGATGAGACGTGCTTTAGCATCCTTCTTAGCCATTAAGTACCGGATGGCGGTGTGATCAGTGTAAATCGTCACTCTAGATCCGAGAATATACGATTGATACTTATCCAGAGCAAAGACTATGGCCAGCATCTCTTTCTCAGTCACAGTATAATTCCGCTGAGCAGCATCTAAAGTCTGGCTGGCGTAGTGAATGGCAAAAGGTAATCCATCCCTCCTCTGTCCAAGCACAGCCCCAATGGTAAAATCTGAAGCATCCGTCATGATCTCGAATGGGAGAGACCAATCGGGTGGCTGAAGGACAGGAGCTGAAACAACCATATTCTTGAGAGTCTCAAAAGATGCAAGACACTTATCATTGACAATAAACCCGGTGTCTTTTGTCAGCAAGTCAGTGAGCGGTCAGGCAATACGACTGAAGTCCTGAATGAACCGTCGGTAGAAACTGACATGCCCCAGAAAAGACCGCAACCGACGCAGGTTGGACGGTGGATTGAGTTTTCTGATGATATCCACTTTGGCCGGATCGACCTCCATGCCCCTGTTGGAGACGATATGACCAAGGACCATCCCTTGAGTCACCATGAAGTGACTCTTCTCCCAAGACAAGACAAGATTGACCTCTATGCAGCACTGAAGCACATGGTATAGGCAGTCAAGACAAGCATCGAACCCATCGCCATAGACCGAGAAGTCATCCATGAAGACCTCTAAACAGTCACCCACCATGTCCGAGAAGATGGACAACAAGCACCTTTGGAATGTCGCTGGAGCATTACATAGACCAAAGGGCATCCGTCTGAAAGCATAAGTCCTAAACGGACAGGTGAATGTCGTTTTCTCCTGGTCTTCGGGCGCAATGGCCACTTGATTATATCCAGAGTACCCGTCAAGAAAGCAGTAATGACTCTTCCCAGCTAGCCGCTCGATAATCTGATCAATGAAGGGTAGCGGGAAGTGATCCTTCTTGGTGGCCTCATTCAATCGTCTGTAGTCCACACAGACCCTCCAAGAAGTGGGCACTCTGGTAGCGATCTCCTCTCCAGACTCATTGACAACTGTAGTGATACCCATCTTCTTGGGTACCACATATAGTGGACTGACACATTTGGAGTCGGAGATGGGGTAGATAAAATTGGCGCTCCACCACTTTGAAATTTCTTTCATGACTACGTCCCGAAGATTCGGGTTCAGCCGTCGTTGGGACTCACGCGACGGCCTAGCGTCATCTTCAAGATAGATGTGGTGGGAGCACAGAGCCAGACTAATCCCCTGGAGATCAGCTATACTCCAACCTATCGCCTTGCGGTTTCTTTCAAGAACCTCCATCAGACGAGATTCTTGCTCTCCAGTCAAACCTGCTGAGATAATGACTGGGTGCATATCTGGCTCACCCGCAAGGAATCGATACTTCAGCGACTGCGGCAGAGGCTTCAGTTCTGGACAACTGGGAGGTGGTAGGTCTGGCTTTTGATATGTCTGTGTAAAAGCTACCAGATCTGCATGGGAGAACTCTCGCTCTGCATGAATCTCTGACAAAGGGTGACTTGTTGAATCATCAATGAACTGGACTGGCTCACACTCTGTCATGGCTGTTGGCTCAGAAGGAATCAGACAAGGCAAATAATCATCGAAATCATCCCAGTCAATGTCTGAATCCGAGGGATCAGAAGAAGATGAGCAACAATGAAAATCTTTGGCACCACTCATCACAACACTGTCAGCTTCAGGTGTATCCTCATCCAGAGGTGTGCTTTCCCGGCTCTCGACTGCCATGAGCTTAAGTATAGTGAATCTGTAGGCAAGGCGAGAGTCGGTGCTACAGGATCTGTCCAGTTGGATTCATCATCAGTCATCACGAAATCACACACCTGGTGGATGTCTAGCTTGTCCCCTGTCATCTGCTCGGCTTCGCTGGATTGCTTCGAGCATTCTAACTCTCTAGCTCTGGTTTCCTCGATCGTCTCTATTTGTATGGTTTCGCCCTCTACGCGAAAGCATACCTTCCCGCTATCATGGTCGGTCACTGCCTTGGCTGTGGCCAAGAATGGGCGTCCGAGTATGATGGGGGCATCGGTTACCGACTCAGGGATCCAACACAACGAAGTCCACGAGGAATTTCAGGCCCTGAATGGTAACGACCACGTCTTTCAATAACCCCTTCGGCCTCTTAGTCGACCTGTCGGCAAACTGAAGGACTGTCCTGCTTCGAAGAAGAGGACCAAACTCGAATCGGTCGAGTAAGGCTGCCGGAAGAAGGTTAATTGAAGAGCCGTTGTCTAACAGAGTACGATCAAACTGCTGCTCCTGAATCTCGCATCTGACATAGGGAGCCCCTGCGTCTGGTCGCTTGGCTGGCAGCTTGTTCTGGATGGTGCAGCAAGTGGAATGAGTGAGCACATGGATCTGATCTCTGTGGTTCCTCCTCTTCCTGCGGACGGTAGTCTTCTCTTTCAGGTTCTTCTTGAAGAGGGGTATGTGCTCAAGTGCTTCTTGTAGAGTCAACTGAATGTGGAATCTGTCTATCATCTGATTGCCGAATTCTACCTGTTGCTCTTTTTTGGGATTTTCTCTTGTATTCCCCTTCGCCCGGCGGAGTGCCTCAGGGAAGGGGATGGTAGGGGCATCCACAGATGGAGGGCTAGGAATAGGTCCTTGTGCCTGTGAAGGAGGTGAATCCATACTATCATCATCATTCAACATATATGGATCCGCGATGTGAACAGAAACCTTTCCTTTATTAATATTTTTGTTTTTCTTTTTTCTACCACAGTCCATAGATACAAAAGGTGGTAACATCACAGAGGGAGGCTCAACAAAAGTAGATGTGGTGGCCTCAGTACCACCACCGGCACCTGTCACTGCGGCATTAGCACTGCGCTCTAGCTCTGCATCCAAAATAGTGGCAGCAGCACCACCGTCTGCATCTGGTCTCACGACAGCCTCAGCACCGTCGTCTGGATCTCCATCATTGGTGGCCTCAGCACCACCGCCTCTAACCTCATCATTAGCGGCATCAGCACCGCTACTCTGCTCCTCTGGCGCTCCTGGTCCAGCTGGTGATTGCCGCTCAGAAGAGGTGTCGCTGGCGGGCATCCTACCGCTCCTAGTAGTCACAAAATCAGCATCATAGAAAGAATAGGACATATCACTCAAGTAGTCACTAGGAGAGATATCCTCTGTAAACTCTACCTGCTCAGACTTTCTTTTCATATTGTTCGGATTAGCTTCAATCTGAGCGGGTAAGGCGGCCTTCCCTTTGATAACTCCCTCATCTCCTGTCGGAATTCATCCATTTCTTGCCTGAAGGATGCTCGCTGTTCGGAGAGCAAGCGGGCAAGATCATCGAGAGCTGGGTTCTCAAAAGCGGGACCCTGGGAACCGGATGGTTGTCCCTGCTGGAAATGGGGCTGCTGCTGCTGTGGTTGATACTGGGGATGATGGGGATAAGATTGCTGAGGCTGTTGTCGTTGCCTCCACTGCTCACCCTGATAGGCAGGATTATGGAGATAAGATTCCATAATGATTTGCTACGGTTTTTGAACGAAATCCAAGTTTGTTGACATTGTCTACTTCCGAATCTTTGCCCCGATGCCACCAACCTTTGTTAGATTTTTTTTCCTTGTGCATCCGGGCCTTATAGAACTCTTAAATATCTCAAAAATAATATTCTTAACATGAGAGAACAACCGAATCATTAAAAAAGAAAAATTATTGGAAAAAATAATATACCTGCAAATGAGGAAATATGGTCTTTTGTTTTTTGGGATTAGATGCAATAGAAATTCTCTAAACAAGATTGATAACATTTGGTGGGAGGTTAAATCCCGTACATCACATAAATGTGGAATAAACAAATCAAATTCATAGAATAAAGTGTTAATTGTAGGAGCATTAGTGCAATCATATAATAAAAAAATCGATTGCAAACGCGAAACCACATGGTAGCGGAAATAATTTTCGCATCATTTCACAAGATCAGGAGAGTATAGAATAATAATTTTGATGCTCGGGCCTTTAAAATAAGAAACCTCCAGACTTAAGTCTGATCCGACGTACACTTGCACTGCGGGCACAATGATGAGTCGTGGAGATTCCCCCAAACTTGAGAGATCTTTTTTTTGCCAAGTTTTTAATGCTAGAAAGAGATCTAGAATGATTTTTATATCATGATTTCATCTCAGAAAAATCAATTCCTTCTACTTGTACATGAAACGCAGAGAAGATGGTAGATCCTTTTACAATTGGTTGAGTCAATGGAGAGGAAATGAGTGATAATTAGGATGGATGATAAATGGATATTGGTTGTTAATATGGGAGATGACCAAGGAAAGAAAATAATATAGTTCCTCACTTTTATTCTCTTCCATTTCTTCTTAGGACCAGAGAGCACTTGATAATACATATTCAATTCTTTCAACTAATTTGAGAAGAGAACCCAATCCCTTCTTTTATAGTCATGGATAATCATACCAGAGTCCTACCCCATCCATGGACTTTATGATGAGCTGAGTGGAGAGCAAAGTCTTTATACTCTCTTTTATATATATATATATATATATATATAGGGGAAACTTGAATTGAGGTGGCACCTTTCTACAAAGATGGTGCGACACCTCTGTTTAGCCGTCCGATAATGATCAACGTCCATCATCAAAACCACTAATTCTCTCCCAAAACCACTTATCTAATCGGAGTCTATCTGCCAAATTTAGTAACGTGTCTCTCTCTTTCAATTTGAATCCCATATTTCACGCTATATAATAGCGTATTCAATTAATTACTAAAATGACCATACTAAAAGTAGTGGCTCTCACGATCGAGATTATTCTTTACTCGGAAATATCCGTCGTTGTTTTTCTAGTGATTTTCAAGAGATGTTCACGTTTCTTTATACAAACATCGATGCCACGTCCAACACCATTGCTTGATCTTGATATTATAGAGGTACATATCATTTTTTACGAAATCATTCATATTTTTTTGTTTCTATCATGTTTTTTGTTTAAAAAGTCACTCTGATTCAGTTCTAATTCATTTTAATAGATACAATTCATTTCTGTCATTCATTTATATGTTGCGTAATGTATTTGTGTTTAGATAATGAATGAATGTGGATATCAAAATCAGAATGAATGCATTCTGCTGATTCTTTTATGATTTGATATCTAAATATGTATTGCATCTAAATACATTTGTTATTTTAGTTTCATTTATGTCTCTTTAATCTTTCATTTCTTCCATACGTGTTCCTGATATATGCATTTTTGCACCAAATCTGAATATCCAAATTCCAAATTTATGTGATATTTATGTTAAATAAATAGTACATATTTCACTTTCATTTACTTTATTTTACATTCTTTCACAAAGTTTTACGCTCATTCAAATCCATGACCAACATATGCTTGCCCAAAATGAAGACTCACAGTAAATAGCTACATCATTTCATTAACATACTTTACAATTGTAAAATATATTTTACATTTAACTCAGTTATTATACAATTGTCTATCATTTTCCTACAATTATTTCCATGCGTCCAATGAATATTACAGACTGGCTTTTTATTTTGCAGATCAACATATAAATTTTACAATGGATGACGAATTTTGATGGACCTGCGATATTGGGAAATCCGTTGGATGGATATATAAAACAATTTATACATTAATATATAAGCAACATATCTTTACAAAAATCACATATATTTTACAAAAAAGAACACAAAATTTACAAAAAAAATATCACAATTTACAAACATTACTCTCATAGAATGCTCTCAAAAGAGACAGGAAATATTTTCACAATAAATCAAATGCAGTTTAGACAAAAGACTACGGAATTTACAAAAAAAATGTTACATTTTACAAACATTGCTTCCATAAAATATTGGATGATTTTTTTTAAAAAAATCAAATGCAGTTTATAAAAGGAATGTTCTCCACGTGTATATCAATTTATTAGCACATAATCGAAGCACTCTATATTTTAGAAAACACAGCTACACAAAAAAACGCAAATTTGCATCAAATTTAGCCTTTTCTTTGCGAATATCAGTGGTTACGCGTCTGTCATTTATAACACAGAATTGTAAAATATCTCAATCATTTGTAAATTGTTAGCGGTTATTCCAAAATATGAACATTTATTACATCGGATATTTCTGTAAAATCTGTACACGAGTTATCATATATCTAAATATAGAATGATCAATGACGTGGAATTTACTAAATTAGTGCTAATTTAATCCTCCGCTATATTAGGAATGGTAGTTGACACGAAAACCACCTAGCGGTTTCAATCTCATTCATACATTCATCATCCAACGGCCTAAGATGACACCTTTCCATAATCAAGGAAAGGTGCCACCTCAATTCAAGTGCACCCTATATATATATATATATATATATATATATATATATAGTTGTAACTTTCAAACAAGACTAGAATTTGAATATTGGATTAATTGAAAAGAACAATAGTCTCTCCCATGGTGGAAGTCCATCATGAGAAATTGAAGAGAAATTATCTCATATTTTCGTCGCGATTATCTACCATGAATAATTGAAGAGAAAACATCTCTTCCAATTTCTCTTTCAACTCAATTTCAATTGTTATAAAGGCTATGAATTATTTATTTTATTCAAATAGTTAAATTACACTAACAATTATGAGATAATTATATAAATCATCCAACCAAAAATAATTCCAATTCATTTGTCAAGAATAATATGTAAATCCAATTTACATTTATTTAATTATGTGAATCACATTCATATATATTCTTATTAAATATGAATCATATTTGTATCAATATTAATTAGCATGCATGTATATTCATTTTAATTACTTACTGATAATGTGAATCATATTTACATATTTTTATATCAGTTTTACCAATAATAATAATTACTATTATTTTCTTGATATTTAATATCTTAATATTTGATCCCTAAACCAATGAGGATTATTGACCATGGAGATATTGTTAGGGAGACTATATAAATCATACATAGTGATTTGGTAAATAGATTTACATCTAATCCCATGGTTTAAACCACTTTGGACAATTTCAATCGGATACTTTTTGAACCATACCTTCTATTGATTCACCATTCAGATCAATTTGCAAATCTTTGATTCTAGAAATTAATTAGTTTTATGAATTGAAATTTAATCCAATTGATTTTCATTCATTTAGCTTCGAAGCGGATCACTAAAAGCAACGTAGTTTGATCATTCCCTTTGAATACAAGTGTCATGTAAATATATAATCTATTGTGATCATACCTACTTAGAGTATTCTCAATACTTAAGCATCATACATACTTAAAGACTTTGTTTAAACCTGAAGTTGAAACCTATGTTTTGTTGTCTCCTTCATGGGTTTATAAATAGATTTCTCAATAGATCACGAGTGACAATATTAATCATATGTTTTACAAAAAACATAGATTGATTTCTCAAATTCTTATCTTATTTCATAAATAATGTGATCATGAATTGAATTCGTAGTGACTCCAATGTCTCATAAGTGCATATCTGTCTCTTGGTTCAAAAATCATGATCCTGTATACTTCCTCCGAGAGATCACACATATCATATTCTCTTAGTATGCACACTAGCTCGTTGGTATATTGACCTTGTTCTATCGGCCTATCAAATATGCATACTTGGACATATATATGTATATCTATCACAGATCAAAGGATGTGTGCATGTTAGTGGCAATGTATGATACAATGTCACAAGTATCTCAATCTCATCAAGTTAACTCTTTAACTTAACTCATCAGACACGTCCAAATCTTTATTCCTATGTAGAAGATATGCATCAAGAGTGCCAGTCAGATATTAGTATTCCGAGAAGATTGATTTTGTCTTCTCTTCTCAGACCTGAGATCCTTCTTGAATATCACTTATCGATGTTGGTTGTGTACTCAATCTAACTCTTTATATATGTAACCTATATTAACCTCTATGATCTAACTCTTTAAATCAAAAGTTGTATGATATTAAGATGATCATAGTACATGACCTTAATTGTAATAAGAGACATAATAAAATGCAAACAAAAATTTTTCTTTATTTCAAATAATGAAATAATTCACAACAACTTCTATTGCTTAATAACCTATAGTAGGCTTACATGTATAACAGAATAGGTACTTTATTGTGCAAGGTAGTTTTGTGTTGTAAACAACCATTAGATAGAATTGGTAGGATGGCTTGAGGAATGGATGAGTTTGACTATGAAGTTTATGCTTATTGTATGGACAAAGTAAGTAATAACAATCACATCTAAAGGTTTGTAAAAATAATCATGAGTTGAAAGAAAGAGACTTTAGTGTGGAGAAAAGTTTTTGGTGATAGGCGAGGGAAAATATTTTTAATGAAGCCACAAAATGAAAAGCAGGCGACCAATACTGTAAGGGAACACACACGAGTGAGAGTGAGCGGAGTCAGAGTTATATGTATTACATAGCGATTCTTTCTTTCAACAATGCCATTTTGTTCGGGAGTTCTAGGAGCCAAAATTTCATAATAATACTATGCATTATAGATCATGATCTAATGTGATGATATTCAACTCCACTATCATAGTGGAAGGCCTTAATTGTTGTATGAAGTTGTGTATTGACATAAGCAGTGAATTGTTTGAAGCACTAAAAAAACTTGATCCTCAGAAATAATGATATAAAGACAAATATATTTACTATAATTACAAAGAAAGGTAACTATCACTACAAAAACATGAGCTATAGTGACGTTTTATCCGAAATATGTCACTAAATTAGCCGTTGTTAAATATATAACGACGATGTTATTCATTGTGAAATCATTTTTTATACTCGAAATTAACAACGAATATCATAGATGGCGTTATATCATCATCAACGATCCACGTAGCGACGTTTATTCGTTGCTATTTTTCAAACTTCTAATTAATCGTCGCTAAATTTTGAACTAAAAAAATAGCGACGATTAGTTGATATTTTTGAAAAATAACAACGGATAAGTGTCGCTATATGGACCGTTGCTAATGTTATAACGATAAATATGATATTCGTTGCTATTTTTTAGTACAAAAATTCATTTCGTAACGAATAATATCGTTATTATATATTTGACAACGACTAATTTAGTGAAGGATTTTGAAAAAACCGTCATTGTAGCTCAATTTTATTGTAGTGTATATACTTGTGGCCTTGATAAGAACATGAGCATTCCAAACATCAGAAAATATACAATCAAAGGAAGTGGAGCGGCACTCTTAATACATTGAACATTATTATTATTTGTATGGCCTTATCGATAGTCGTAATCAAGTCCCGGTACATTTAATATGACCGTAATCAAGATCAAGAGGATCGTCTGCTGCAAGCCGAAATGTAGTATACTCTGTAGTAGTTGTGTGCGTCGCTCGATCACGATCGAGCGGTTCGCACGATTGCACTTTTTGTGTGCTCGTACCGTGCAAAATCATGTGAACCGCTCGATCAAAATCGAGCGGCTCGCGCCATCACAGCAGGAACAACAACACATCAGACGATCCGCCTCAAGATTCCTTACTATATCCTTAGCTTTGTTAAGGTAATCGGTCATGGGGAGATCACCCTTCTTCAAGGATTGAAGCTGGGATTTGTAATGGAGAGATTTGAATACTGGATTTATAAATGGAAACCGGATATTGTTTAAGCAAGCAGTCAGAATCTGGAGAAAACCATCTGAGACAACAAAGGCCAATCATGTGGAAGTCATTCGACTGCCCAAAGGACCCCAACTGCTTGGGATGCATATGGGTCCAAAAGATGGATACCTTACCCTCCACCCACAGCCCCTCCCACATGCATCCCTTTCCCAAAGCCTGCAGTGCCCATCGGTGTATACATACACGCATACGAACATGGTTAGCCAGATGGCATCTAATACGAGTAGAATGGGTGTACCTGAGGAGGGGAAGGAGATCGAGATGACGGACTCTAATTGGGTGGTGGAGATCCAGGAGAGGAGCAAGCAGATCAACCTCGCCTCCGAGGCCAAGCAGTGGAGCAACCAGTCCATCTACACCGTCCCCTCCTGCGTCAAGGACCTCAACGCCAAGGCCTACCGCCCCCTCCTCACGTCCTTCGGCCCTTACCGCCATGGGGAGGCGCACCTCCTCCCCATGGAGGACCACAAGCAGCGGGCGCTGCTCCACTTCCTCAGGCGCACGAAGCTCCCCCTCGTGGAGTTCGTGCGCCCGTTGGAGAGGGTGCTCCCCCAGCTGATGGGCGCCTACGAGCGCCTCGATGAGCGGTGGAGGGAGGACCATGGGGAGGCCTTCTTGAAGGTCATGCTTGTGGATGGCTGCTTCGTGCTAGAGCTGCTGCGGTTCATGACCGGCAAGGGAGGCGAGTACGCCGAGAACGATCCCATCTTCAGCAACCACGGCCAGTTGTACACCGTCCCCTACATCAAGAGGGACATGCTCATGGTCGAGAACCAGATCCCCCTCCTCGTCTTGGAGAAGCTTGTCTCGGTGGAGCCCGGAAACCTCGACGTAAGATCTATCTTTCAACCATTCTAAGTTAATTTTCCCGAATCCAAGTAGTGGTCAGAGTTAGGGATGCAAACGGTGGCATAATGATATAGGTATTACCATATCTTTATCTTTTGCTTAGCAAAAAAATATTTTTATCTTTTTTTAATACGAATACAGATGCAGATATCTTACCATATCTTTAAAAAACGGATACGGATGTAAAACGGATACTGATCACACACGAGTAATGTTAGAAATACTTTATAGAACCGACTTAAATATATAAGAATTGGATGGAAAACACATGATATTATTTACCAAATGTGTTTGTATCATAAAAATTGTATAAATATGGTAAAAGAAGGTAGAGAATTATGTTATATATGATTAAAAATAAATCTATGACTATATTTATTTACTAAAACGAATATACGGATACGAATATGGATGTTTGCGGATAACAAAACGATATCCATATCCGTATCCATTTAAAACGGAGACGGATACGGATGTCAAAATTTATGTAAAACGGATACGGTGACGGATCAGATACGGATATATCTGTACCCGTTTGCATCCCTAAGTAGAGCAGTGTGCCTCCACTTTAAAAGACCCGAATTTGAATCTCAGTGGTGATGTTCCGGACTCCGAAATTACCGGGCCTATTATTAAAATAAAGTTAATTTTCATGTTCTTTTCGATATATAACAATATTTTAATTTCGAGTTTTTTATGCTTGTGCCCTTTCGACACTATACTATTACAGTTATATCTTACCTTTGGTGCACTTGTATAATTACAAAAAAATCACGGTACTGTCCTTCTATTATACACATATACCCTTATATTAACAATGGAAGTGCCGTGAACATTTTAAAAATACATAGAATCATGTGTTATAGCGAAAAAAGATCAGGATATAGCTGTAATTACAGAACCTCGAAGGGGGCACAAGGAAATCTTATTTTTTTACCATGTAAATACTTGTACCTTACTTTATTTCTTGAAATTAGGTATACATCACTTAAAATCTAATTGTTAAAACCGTGCCATGTCTTTTGTAACGTATCGATTCTTAAAAGGAGAACAAGACGATTATGATTTTCTTAGGTTAAATTACAAGCATGACCCGAAGTTCGTAGTAAAAACAAAGAAGGATCTTTGAGATAAAAATGTCACATTCTAGAATCTAAATTTCAACATACAAACACTTTCAACGACATTCTATTTTTCTTAATATCGACATTTTTGACCTTATTAAATCATTAAATTTCGGCATTTTAAAACGTGCTTTTCCGTTAGGAAATATTACAAAATCCTACCAATTTATGTTCTAAGACGGAATTTTTAAGATATAAACTATAAAGAGTCTAATCATATTGATTTAGATTCTAATTGTTTACTATTAGGTTCAAGTTGTCCCCAATTTCTGTGAATTGGCTAACCTAGCGCAAATTGTTTTACATCCCACAGGAAGAAGATCGCGACATAAACAATCTCATACTGAGATTCTGCGTACCGACCGAGCCGCCGCTACGGATGCCGCTCGGCCTCCACACTCTAGACGTAGTGCGGAAGAGCATGATCCGTGGGACGGTTCAAAAGTCCGCCAAGCGCCACCACCGCCACCGGAACCCTTCTATGATTGGCCTTGCTGGAAGCGAGATCATCCGCTCCGCCATGGAGCTAAACGAGGCTGGTATCATTTTTCGCCCCAGCGAAACCACCAGCCTAAGGGACATCCACTTCCGCCACGGAGTCCTCCACCTCCCCCCGATCGTCGTCGACGACTCTACTGAGTCCCTCTTCCTCAACCTCATGGCATTCGAGCGCCTCCATGTCAACGCTGGCAACGAGGTTAGTACAACATTAGTATTTAACAACGGTCGAATACGGATACTGATATACATAACTACATGGGTGGTTACTCCCATATTCAGTTAAAATTCACAGTTATGCCCCTATTTTACGTTAACAAGTGGGAAATTCTATGAATTTTATAAGAATATTTTGTAAAAAAGGTATGAGTGTAACTGTAAGTGTAAGATACATGGGTAAAAAATCATATAAAAATCGTGAGTATTTAGAGGCCTTTTGCATTTGGAGACCATGTTTTTTTTTCCATATTTTCATACTTAATCTTGTAGATATATAAAAATGTGTTTAGATCCCTTCCCTCTTCAGACGTGATTATTTGTATCCGATCTTCAACACCAGGTGACGAGCTACGTGTTCTTCATGGACAACATAATCGATTCATCGAAGGACGTGAGCTTGCTGGCCTCCAAGGACATCATCCAGAACGCCATCGGCAGCGACAAGGAGGTAGCGAAGCTCTTCAACACGATGTGCCGCGACGTGACGCTCGACCCGGACAGCAACCTCGACGAGGTCCACCGCAGGGTGAACAAGTACTGCCGGAAGAGCTGGAACATGTGGAGGGCCAACCTGATCCACACTTACTTCAGGAGCCCATGGGCACTCCTCTCGCTCCTTGCTGCCATCTTCCTCCTCGGCCTCACGGTCGCGCAGACCGTCTACACGATCATGCCGTACTATAATAACGACAGTTCACCGACGGCCGGGGGCACGCCGTCGCCGACCATGTCGCCGAGCTGATGTGGGCGTGGACGTGGGTGTGTCGCTGCTTGGGTTGTGCATGCATGCATGGTTTTGATTGGGTGATGAGAGTGCGAGTGCTGATTACGGTTGTAATCCATAGTGTGATGTTGATTTGAGAGAGATGTTTGTTGCCTTTGTTTTGTTATTAAATAGAGCTGGTTGTATTTGGAGCGTGATCCTTAATTTATACGAAATCTAAAATTAAAATATATGTCATCAAAAACATATTTTCTGCATTTTTTACAAATAAATTTTGTCCGGTATGGATATGCATCCAATGACAAATCCGTGAAACAATAAAATAGACAAAGCTTACTTGAGGAGTATTGAGGAGTTGTTTGTATAATTTATTTTATCATTATTTATCATTTTAATTGTTGACGTTGATTTAATTTGAAAATTCCAAAACATTTTCCATCGATACTTATAAATAGTTTTTGCAAAAATATCCTTGTAAGCGTATGAATAGTCCTAAAAATACTATAATTAACGAAAAATTCCTATAGAATTATTGATTTTACAGAGGTATACTTCCATTGTTAAGTATATAAATGCAATATGTTTGTAATGCATTGTATGCAGGGATAAAAATGAAAGATATGTTTGTATCCAATTTCTTACCAAACATTTTTATACATATTTTGAGATATATATATATATATATATATATATATATATATCCATTTAGAATAGATATAGATAGACCTGTCAATTTAATATCTGAAAATAGCATTGTCTTATTTGTATATTCATTTAATATGTAGTTGTAAGATTATTTCTAGCTATATGCAAGATACCCTTTTCATTATGTTTGACATGATTTCTATTAAGAAATATAGTATATTTATAAGATAATAAGGCATTCAGTTCATATGTATTTTTATGGTGTTATATGTATTTGACACATATTTATTTTATATCTATACTTATTTTAATGAAATAGAAATATATTTTTCTTATATGTCAATATATGTATCTACATCAATATTGATAGTAAAAATCTGATACAGATATGATAACCGGATATGCAAATGGACATATATAGATTTATGAATATTTCTATCCATTTCAAAATCTAGATACATATTGAAAAAACAGATATTTTGTATATATTAAAATTTGCAAACAATATACATATGAATACGTACATGGAAAATAAATAAATGTTGATTTTTTATGGATCATACACCCTTCTAACGTTTACAATAGTTAATTAAATCAACATTGCATAAACCACAAATAAAACAAAAAATTAAAGTAAAGTGAATAAATTATGTGCCCGCAAAGTTTTATATTGAAGTGTGCAAGACTAGCCAAGAGACATTCAAGCTAGGCACGATTTCCCGGGAAGTGGATGTCTTGCTTCATGGAATGAGAATTCCACACTAACATATGTTCATACAATTAGACCTAGCCAAGTGACCGTGGTTCACCTGCCCAACTCGTTCATGGGTTGAACTTGGGTCACAGATTTCATCAACATGTCAGCCCACTATTCGGCCTGCCCGTCAACTGAGTGAGTCGTGGACATGCATGTGTCACAAAGCCCGACGCGACCTGCACATATAAAAATGAGGTTGATGGGGCTGCCCCCTTGGGGCAGCCAACATGGCTGCCCCCTCCTTTATTTCGGTATTTTTATTTTTTTTGAAAAGTATCGCCATGTATATTCATCCCTATATCGCTCCTATATGTCATTCGAATTTCGTCAGAAATAGAGACTCCTATGGCCTCCATCCAGACAGTCATTTTTTAACGGTAACATGATTTTTGAAATCAACACCGTCTCGATGGAGGCCGTAGGAGTCTCTGTTTAGGATGAAATTCGAATGACATATAGGAGGGATATAGGGATGAATATACATGATGATAGTTTCAAAAAAAATAAAAAATTGCGAATAGTATAACAATATTATGACTTCATTGCTATTTTTTAGCATTAAAAATCATTTAGCAAAGAATAATAACTGCCACTGTATATTTAACAATGGACGATTTGGTGATGGATTTAAAATAAACATTACTATAGACCCAATTTACCACAATGAATTATTTTACACATACATAAAATTTCATCTAAAGTCGATGTTTGTAGCTATTTTATCATTAAAGAAAATGAACATCCCCTAGGCTTCAAAACCATTTTAAAATTAATAAAATCCTTGACATTTAAGAAAAGTTGCTACAAATATCGGATTTAGATAAAATGTTACATGTGCATATAAAAGAATGTTCATAAATTCAGTTTATAAGTTCGGATTTTTCTATTAGGCTTTTGCAAAAAAGTAGGACAACATGTAACATCTCGAACTTAGGTCCTTGGTTCATTATCAAGAAAAAGTAACTATGACAACTTATCATGCTCGCGCAACATTAAATCCATTGACAACCATCCAAAATATTTAAAACTAAGTTGTAAATTAGTAATCCCCACCACTTCTAACCCGCTCTCACACTTCGTGAGCTTCTGATATGGTACTGTTTTTTGATGTTGTTCTACAACTTGCCTTGATGCATAGGATCTATTCCACATTTGAAAGTTTGTTAAGTAGTTGATGATGATTAAAGATATATATATATATATAATATGGTAAAATGTGTATGCCCCCACGGAGGAGCTAACTTGAGTCCGCCACTTTTTTTCGTGTTTTTTATATGGATATTTGTAAAAACACATGGGGAATTTTGATACACTACAAGAAATTGCAAATAATGCGAACATGAATGTTGTCGCATTCTTCCCGCATTATAGTCGTAATGTAATTGTATTGGCCATATGCGTCTACAAGTAGTCGAAAAGGCTAAGGTCGCACCTGGGGGCCACAAAAATGATTACAACCACATTGTGGTCATATTGTTCTCGTATTGTACAAGTATAGTCATCCCATGTGCTCGTGATAGTTGTTGTTGTATGCTTCTCCAGTACCGGATACATATGGAGAAGATGCACAATCAGAACAATATGAGCTAGATGCAGACCCTGTTACTACAGGTCCAGGGGATCCTGGATAGCGAGAGCAACCTCATCAAGAAGAAGATGCAGCAGAGCCTCAAGTCAGGAGATTTGGAAAGGCACATCAACCATCATCTTTCTATCCTACTTCCCAGTACGTAATGTTGACTGATCATGATGAGCCATGCACTTTTGATGAGGCACAAAAGCATAAAAAGAGAATCATTGGAAAATTGCAATGAATGAAGAGATGCAGTCTCTGAAGAAAACTCATACCTATGATCTTGTTGAGCTTCTTGCAGGCAAGAAAGCATTGAAGAATAAATGGGTCTACAAGCTGAAGACAGAATATGGTGGCAAGCAACTAAAATACAAGGCTATATTGGTTGTGAAAGGATACAATCAGAAAGAGGGCATCGACTATGATGAGATCTTCTCACCATTGTGAAATTGAATTCTGTGAGAGTAGTGCTAGGTCTTGTTGCAAGCTTAGACCTTGATCTAGAGTTGATAGACGTGAAGACAGCTTTTCTTCATGGTGACTTGAAGGAAGAGATCTACATGGAGCAGCCACAGAGATACCAGGAGAAGGGGAAAGAGCATATGGTTTGCATGTTGAGGAAGAGTCTCTATGGCTTGAAGCAAGCCCTTAGACAATGGTACTTGAAGTTCGATGCCTTCATGATGAAGCAAAAATTCAAGAAGACTACAACAGATTCATTTGTGTACATTTGACATCTTCCCAATGGTATGTTTACTAACCTGTTTATCTATGTGGATGACATGTTGATAGTGGATCATGATCCTGGGTTGATTGCAAAGCTCAAAAGGGAACTCTCAAGGGAATTTGGGATGAAGGATTTGGGCAAGGCAAGCAACATACTTGGGATGAAGATCACTCGTGACAAGAAGAAACACAAGTTGTAGTTGTCACAAGAGAAGTATGTTGAATGCATTCTGGAGCGGTTCAACATGAAGAACGCAAAGCCTGTTAGCACACCCTTTGCCTCTCATTTCAAGTTGATGAAAGAGACATGCCCATCTACTTTTGAGGAGAAAGCTGAGATGACCAAGATTCCTTACCAGTACATAGTTGACAGCCTTATGTATGCCATGGTTTGCACCAGACCCGACATTGCTCATTTAGTGGGTGTAGTGAGCATATTCATGTAGAAATATAGGGAAGGATCACTAGAAAGCTATGAAGTGAATTCTAAGATACTTGAGAGGGACTCAAGTAGTGTTCGATGTTTGGGAGGTCAGATCCCAAACTCTGTGGATATACATATGTTGACATGGCAGGAGATGTGGATCAGAGGAAATCGACTTCCATGTACATTTTCGCCTTCGTAGGGGAAGTGTTTTTGATATTGGACATGCGAGCCCATGACAAGCCACTATGCAATAAATGTTATTGCGAATCTTATTCCCTGATCTGAAATGAAGACTAATTAATTTGCATAATATATCCCTTAGTATAATTAGGGTTATGTACCATGGCCATCTTAATGATCACACGACTGTTGATTCAATAGAATCATAGAGGCTGGTGCTTGGATGAATATCTAAAGAGTTAGATTGAGGACTCATTAAGCACTGCCAAATGATTATTAAGAGAGGATCTCCAGCATGAGAAGGAGATGATAATCCTTTCTCTACAGGATGATATCTAACCGACCTCTTGATGCATGTCCTCTACATAGGGATACATATTCGGAGATAAGTTAGGTCAAAGATTTGACGTAACGAGATCGAGATAACCAAAGTCATATGTCATATGCTATCATGATATAGACACGCATCCTCTGATCGGAGACAGATGTATGACTATATGTCTGAGTATGTACATTTGGCATACCAATAGGTTGATGACCTAACCAAGGTTTATATACCGACGCGATGGTGTGCATGCAAGGGCATATGAGTAATACGATCTCTCATAGGGACCATACAGATTCATTATTGAACCGGAAGACATGAGCTCACTCATGAGATATTGGGAAGAATCAAATTCCGCACGTGATCGTCTCACTTTTGAAGCTTGACTGAATTTGTAGGGTTTGATATATGCTTTTGGAAAGTATATGATCAATACCTAGGTATGATATATGCTTTTGGAAAGTATATCATCGATACCGACTCCTAATGATCAAATGAGAAACCTAATCATAAATCCTTGAAGTAGACGATGTAAAGTTGATCTTATACTTCGGGTTTATTCTGAGTCTTCCAGTATGCAAGATGTACAGGTACTAGGAATACCTGAGGGCGATGTGATCGTAAACAATTGTATAACCATGACACTTCCATTCCTAGGGAGTAATGAAACGGGTCTGGATTTTAGTGACTCATCTCAGTAGAGAAGTAATTTGATCTTGGTCCAAATGTTGAACAGTTATCTGAATGTGGTTCAAATGCTATGAGAAGATTAGATTTGTGGTCTTGATTTAATCAGGCATCTACAAGAGGTCCGCAAGATCTGGATTTGAGATGTGACCTCATTACCCAAGTCACTATACGTGGAACAATACAATCGCCCTGGCCTTATCTCCAAGTATCCGCGAAGAAAGCGCATTATCCTTGAAAGAGTTCATGGATAATTTCATTATTGATATAAGTATCCGAGCATTGAGAAAATGGACAATTAAATGTGATTTAATTATCATGAATAATATGAATTTTATTCATATTATAAAGAGAGTTATCTTAGATAATTAAATGTGAGTTAATCGTCAAAGATGTGAATAATGTGAATGTGATTCATATTATTTGGGCACATGAGAATTGAGATCTAAGATGATTAAATATGATTAAATTATCATGGATATGAATAATATTGATAGCACTATCCGTATTAATCATATATTTTATAAATGTGATTTATAATATATAAGAGAGCTATTTGTAATTTACATTTATTAATTAAATATTGATGTGAATTAGATTCACACTGGATAATTAATTAAAAATGTAATTCAAATTTTATTTTGGATTGTGAATGTGATTCACAATTTTCAAATGACAAGATTGCAAAATTCACAAAATAGTTATGAATTATTTTGTAGACTAATTTAGAACAAGTGTTGTTGTAAATATTAGAGATTTCCACGGAATAATGTAATCTCATGAGATTACATAAGATTCCCACTAACTCCCATTAGGAAAGAATGATGTAATCTCCATTACACAATCTCCATGCTTGATTGATTTAAATTAGGATTAATTTATATTGATTTATCAATATATATTTAATCCAAATTAAATTAATTATTGTTATGTTTTTACAACAAAATCTTTGCCATTAAAAGAAACACAAATCATCATTATTCTTTTTTTTCAAGTGCATCTGTACAACATATCTACATGGTGCAGCATATATACAAGAAATTTTCCTCTTGAGCCAGTAGACTATCCCTCTTTTGAAGCTTTATTGCAACCCACGGCTTCTGTCTTTAGACTTCATCACCACTAGACCAAGTTGAGACGCACTTCCTTCACTAGAAGAAGAAGAGAGGTTCCGCCTAGAAGTACTACCCTCATATGCTACCCCAAGCCAAAGGAAACTGCCTCCTCACCACCTCATCCGTGGAGAGCTATGTGTAAAGTGCTGGTGCAAGTCAAGCCATTGTCTCTAAGAGTCATGCGTGTGTTGTTAAGTGCTCTACTTAGGCTCATCAAGATGACATATGCTCATAGCCTAGTGGACTCAAAGAATTAAGTCCTTATGGACCTGAAAAGCCTTAACCCTAAGCCCTATAAGGTTCTTCTTAGAATTAGGTGGATTAAGATCTTAATCAAGCTCCATTTCTCAATTTAATTCCAGGCTTAGTTTAAATGTCAACTATCATCCAGGAAAACTATATACATATATACAAAGATGCTATTCACATATTTACAATCGTGCAAAATTTTTGAAAAATGTTTTGAAATCATGAATGGATGAATGCATGAAGTACAAGTTTTGCAAAAGTATTTACACACATTTACACAAGATTTTCGCAAACTTTTGATTTTCAAAATATTTTGGAAAAATTTTGTACTATATACATAATTTTGATAAGAAGATATTTACACAAGCTTTACACAAAAGATTTTTGAAAACATTTTTACAAAAATAATTTGTACACTAGCTATGTATGTGCAATAAAAGAATGATTATTTACAGGAAAAATTTTTAATTTTTGTGATTTTTAGGGTTTTTAGCCATTTTATTTATTAACACACTCACACAAAGTACGAGTTATGGCTAAAGTATATATGAAATATATACACCCCCCTATACTTAGCTCGAACGATGTCCTCAAAGTCAAGAGCGATGAAGAAGACATAACTCGTGCTTAGTATAGGGAAGTGAAAAGGAATGGCTATATACAGAGATGAATCAAAGAATAGAATGAGGAGAACTCGGTGGTTTCCCCCTATACTTAGGATCCAATAATCCTAAGTATAGCAAGCTGTACATGAAGGGAAATCCGAGTGAAGGATGTACATAATCTACCCCCCCTATACTTAGGGTAAAATATCCATAAGTATAGGCAGCAAAACAGGGGTAGAAAGAATGAAAAGAATACCCGAAGGTCCGACATCTCCCCTATACTGAAAGTAAAGTACACCCGAAGTATAGCAAAATCATAGGATGAGAAAAGGGATGTGGGACTAAAGAATAGAGTGATATGGACAACTGGATCTATACAGGTCGGAAGAACAGTGATAATAAGGCGTGAGATGCAATAGATGTGAGTCAAGAGACCACATCTCACGCAAAATGAATAGGGGAAACATCAACGATCCGCGGCTCATGATCTAGAAATGGCTTGAGCTGCTGGCCGTTCACCCGAAAGGTACTCTCAGAAGACAACTCAGATATATCAATGCTACCGTTGTCGTGTACCTTTCTCACCAAGTAGGGTCCTTTCCACTTGCTCTGCAGCTTCCCTGGAAATAGACGAAGCCTAGCATCAAACATCCATACTCTCTGTCCAGGCTCAAAATGCGTGTGGCTGATGTGAGAATCATGCCACTCCTTCACTCTCTCCTTATAATGTAGGCTGTTTGAGAAGGCGGTATCTCTAAGCTCCTCCAAGGCTGCTAACTCTGCCCTCCTCTGTTCTCCTACACTGTCCGAATCCATAAGTATCTCAGTGACTGCCCATAGTGACTTGTGTCTCAGCTCAACAGGCAAATGGCACGACTTGCCAAATACGAGGCGAAAGGGAGATGTGCCCAATGGTGTCTTGAAAGACGTCCTATATGCCCACAAGACCGAGTCCAAAAGCTGTGACCAATCCTTTCGGTCAGGGCGGACGACTTTCTGCAAAATAGTCTTGATCTCCCTGTTCGACACCTCGGCTAGACCATTCATTTGTGGATGGTAGGAGTGGCAACTCTATGATCTATACCGAACTCGCTAGCAAGGGACTTCACCTGGTCGTTGATGAAATGAGACCCCCCATCTGAAATCAATACTCGAGGTACCCTGAACCGCGTGATGATGTGCTTCCTCAAAAATCTGCAAACTGTCCTTGCATCAGCGGCTCGGGCGGGGATATCCTCAACCCAACGACTAACATAATCAACGGCCAACAGAATGTACTCAAATCCCTGACTCTTAGGGAATGGACCCATGAAATCGATGCCCCATGCGTCAAAAACCTCACAGAAGTGAATGGGCTGCATCGGCATCATATCACGCTGTCCACAAGTACCCATCCTCTGACAGTCAGTACACCTCTTCACGAACTCATTAGAGTCCTTGAAGAGGGTAGGCCACCACAGCCGGATTGGAGCACTTTCTGTGTCGTTCTCCTCCCAGAATGATGTCCTCCTGCCTCAAGCTTGTGGCAGTATGTGAGGACGCTATGGTGCTCCTCCTGAGGAATGCACCTACGCTAGATGCTATCCCCTCCTTCGTGGTAAAGGATGGGATCCTCCCAGTGGTAGGACTTGGCCTTCGCGAGGAAGGTCTCAAGCCTCTTCCTGGTCCAAATTTGTGGGACTTTCCCAGCAACGAGAAAGTTCACAATACCGGCATACCACGGGAGTGAGGCGATAGCAAGGATCGCCTCATCTGGGAAGGTCTCACAAATGGGATCAATATGCTCAGACTCCTCAGGCTGCTCTAAACGGGAGAGATGATCTGCCACCACATTCTTGACTCCAGGCTTATCCTTAATCTCAATGTCAAACTCCTGGAGTAGAAGGATCCATCTAGTCAGTCTGACCTTGGCATCCTTCTTTGCCATGAGGTATCGAATGGCGGTATGATCAGTATACAAAGTCACTCTAGATCCAATGATGTAAGATCTGAACTTATCTAGGGCGAACACTACTGCTAGCATCTCCTTCTCTGTGACTGTATAATTCCGTTGGGCGGAATCCAAGGTGCGGCTAGCATAGTGGATAGCAAATGGGACTCCATCCCTCCTCTGTCCCAGCACGGCCCCCACGGCAAAATCGGAGGCATCCGTCATGATCTCGAATGGGAGAGACCAATCAGGCGGCTGGAGAACAGGAGCCTCTATAACACTTTGCTTGAGAGTCTCAAAGGACAAAAGACACTTGTCATCGACAAGAAACTCGGTGTCTTTCGTCAGGAGGTCAGTCAACGGTCGGGTAATCCTGCTGAAATCGTGAATAAATCGTCGGTAGAAACCGACGTGCCCCAGGAATGACCGTAACTGCCTCAAATTGGACGGCGGTGCGAGTTTTCTAATGACATCTACCTTGGTCGGATCGACCTCCATGCCCCTGTTGGAGATGATATGGCCAAGCACCGTCCCTTGAGTCACCATGAAGTGACTCTTCTCCCAATATAGCACTAGGTGAACCTCTATACATCGCTGAAGTACTCGGTCTAGGCAGTCAAGACAGGAGTCGAATCCGTCACCGTAAACCGAGAAATCATACATGAAGACCTCCAAGCACTCCCCTACCATGTCCGAAAAGATCGACAGCATGCATCTCTGAAAGGTCGCAGGGGCATTACATAGCCCAAATGGCATGCGTCAGAAGGCGTATGTGCCGAAGGGACAGGTAAAGGTGGTCTTCTCCTGGTCCTCAGGAATGATGGCCACCTGGTTGTAGCCCGAGTACCCATCCAGAAAACAATAGTGGCTCTTCCCTGCCAGTCTCTCAATGATCTGATCAATAGAGGGCAGGGGGAAATGATCCTTCTTGGTGGCCTGGTTGAGTCTCCTGTAGTCAACGCAGACCCGCCAAGAAGTGGGTACTCGTGTAGCAATCACTAATCACTGTAGTGATGCCCGTCTTCTTAGGCACCACATGCAAAGGGCTGACCCACTTGGAGTCGGAGATGGGATAGATAAAATCGGCACTCTACCACTTCGAAATTTCCTTCATGATAACCTCCCTCAGATTCGGGTTCAGCCGCCGCTGGAACTCACGCGACGTCTTTGCCTCATCCTCGAGATAGATGTGGTGGGAGCACAGGGCCGGACTAATCCCCTGGAGATCTGCTACGCTCCATCCAATCGCCTTGCGGTTCTTTTCAAGAACCCCATGAAACGGGATTCTTGCTCTCCACTCAAATCGGCAGAGATGATGGCTGGGTACTTCTCATGCTCACCCGCAAGGAATCTACACTTCAACGACGAAGGAAGCGGCTTCAGCTCTGGACAAACTGGCGCTGGCAAATCTGGCTTCTGAAGAATCTGAGTGTATGCGGCCAAATCTGCACGGGAGAACGAGAACTCTCTCTCACAAACTGGATCTGGAGAAGGCTGCTCAACTGAACTGTCTCTGCTCTGCTCGGCATGTACCTCCTCTCTATCTGTAGGCTCAGTGGAAATCAGGTCTGGCATGTAATCCTCACAATCTGCCCAATCAGACTCTGAATCCGAGGGATCTGCATCACAAAAGGTGGCATCAGTACCACCATCATCACAAAAATCTGTGTCGCGGTCAAGAACCTGCTCTGCTGCCACTGAAGTATCCTGAACCAGGAATGTGCTCTCCAAGCTCTCCTCTACTGTCGTCTCTGCATCAGCGGTGTCTGAAAATGAGAGGATGGCCTGTGCTGCTGGTTCTGCCCAAACTGTCTCATCGTCTGTGATCACAAAGTCACAGTCCTGGTGGATGTCTAGCCCTGCATCTGTCAGCTGTTCTGTATCTGAAGTGGTCTCTGAGCATGATCTGTCTCTGGCTCTGCTGTCCTCGACCGTCTCTATTTGTACACTTTCGCCCTCGACGCGAAAGTATACCTTCCCGCTATCATGGTCGGTCACCGCCTTGGCTGTGACCAAGAACGGACGACCGAGAATGATGGGGGTATCGGTCACTGAATCAGGGATCTCCATGTCCAACACTACGAAGTCCACGAGGAATTGCAGGCCCTGAATAGTTACGACAACGTCTTGCAACAACCCCTTCGGCCTCTTGACAGATCGATCAGCAAACTGAAGGACTGTCCTACTCTGTCTAAGAGTTCCCAACTCGAAGCGGTCGAAAGGGCTGCCGAAAGGAGGTTGATCGACGATCCGCTATCTAATAGAGTGCGGTCGAACCTCTGCTCACTGATATGGCATCTGACATAAGGGACTCCTGAATCTGGACTCTTGGCCGGCAGACGGTTCTGGATCGCGAAACATGTGGCTTTCGTAAGCACATGGATCTCTGAATGGTGGTTCCTCCTCTTCATCCTGACTGTAGTCCTATCTCTCAACGAACGCTGAAGAAGGGGAATGTGCTGCAAAGCCTCCTGAAGAGTCAGTTGTATGTGAAATCGATCTATCATCTGCTGGCTAAACTCTTCCTGATCTCTCCTTTTTTGATTTTCTTTTTTCTTCCCCTTCCGCATCTGAAGGGCTCTAGGGAAGGGGATCACAAGGTCCTTCTCAGATGAAGGACTAGGAAAAGGTCTAGGCGGTTCGACGATCGGATCCACACATACATCATGCACCACAGTGGGACCAGAAGAAAATAAACCCTTTCCTTTATTCACAGAAATGTTCCGAGATACAGGTGCAGAAGAAGGAAAAACTACATGTCTCTCAGAAGTATGGGTGGCCTCAGTACCACCATCGGCTAGATCAGCTGGAAGACTCGCGGCCTCAGTACCGCGCTCTGGCTCGGCATCGTGGGTGGCCTCAGTACCACCTCCTCGAACTGGTGAAATGGTAGCCTCAGCACCGCCTGTGGAATCAGCATCCTTGGTGGCCTCAGTGCCACCATCATCATCTCTAGCGGCCTCAGTACAGCTCTCCTCCTCCTCGTCGGGCGCTCTGGGGGGATCCTCGTGATGTGGCTTAGACGAGGCACCGCCTGCTGGCATCCTACCGCTCCTAAGTGTGACAAAATCAGTATCAAACAGATATCCATTCATATCACCAAATGCATCACTAGGAGTGGTATACTCAGTACAAGCAACCTGCTCAAATTTCCGCTTCAGGCTGTTGGGGTTCGGCTCAATCTGGGCAGGGATGGCGGCCTTCCCTCTCACAATGTCCCGCATCTCCTGGCGGAACTCGTCCATCTCCCGTCGAAAAGTAGCCTGCTGATCTGTGAGAAGGCGGGCTATGTCATCCAAGACAAGGTTCTCATGGGAACCCGACGGGTAGCCTCTCTGGTAGTGAGGCTGTTGGATCTGCTGCTGTGGCTGAGAGGGGTATGGGTGATGTTGTTGCTGCTGCTGGTGAGGCTGCTCACGCCTCCAAGACTGTCCCTGCTGATAGGGATGAGGACCATAGAATGACTGCTGCTGCTGTGCTGGTGGATGCACTGGGGGTTGCTGCTGCGGCTGGTGATCTCTCTACTGGTTGTACTGGCCTCCCTGACCGGATGGCTGTTGCTGGGGCTGGGTACCTCCGTTCCCCTACCTGAATCCGGGATGGTCTTGTCGGATACCAGGCTGAGGGCGGTCATACCAAATCCCGTTGATGTCCATCAACGGCTCTGCATCGTACTGGGCTGGCGGGAGTACTACCAGAGGATGATCCGGTTGGTATACCACCATCTGCAAGTCTGAAGACGGTGGTGACTGGTAGGTGGGCTGCGGCTGCTGGTACGGCTCCGCCTGTACAAGGTGAACCTGTCTAGGCTGTTGGTGTGAGCTGGAGCGCTGGGACGAGCTGCTGCTGCTACTGGAGTCGCCTCGCGACTGAAGACGGGGCTGGGAAGCCGTCTGTGCCTCCTGAAGACACATGAGCTGGGTCTTCATGTCGCTCAGAGTCTGTGCCATCTGCTCCATCTGAGTGATACCCTGGCACCGCTTCTTCTCAATCAGCTCCATCCGATCCAACTTCTCGCTAATGATGCCATGTCCGTAGTTGATGACTCTGCCTGTGCTGCTACTACTGCGGACGAACTAGATGGACCGGTGTCGACCCGTGCTATCCTCTGGTACTGCACGAGTCCTGGCTGCTGGGGTCTGCCCTGAGTGTACAACTGGGTCTGGGACATCACCATGTAATTCTCGGCCATCTCCTCGTAGATGGCCCAGACCTGGTCGTGATCCTTGGCAAAATAAGACCCGCCACAAGAAGCATTCACCAAGCCCTGAAGCTCTGGTGTCAGCCCGCTGAAAAAGCTCTGCACAAGATTCGGCTTGGAAATATCGTGGTGCGGGCATCTGTCGGTCAGCTCTCTGAACCTCTCCCATGCCTCGTGGAACTGCTCGTTGGGGAGCATGGAGAAGTTGCTGATCAGGGCTCTAGCGGCGTTCTTCCGCCCGAGTGGATAGTACTTGTGCAAGTACTCGGTGCGGAGCTGCTCCCAAGTGTAGACAAACTTCCACAGGTGCTTCAGCCAGGTGGCTGCTCTGTCTGCTAAGGAAAAGGGGAAGGCAATCATCCGTATAGTTTCCTGTTCCACCTGGCTATCGTGGACAGTACTACAAATCATCTCAAACTCCTGTAGGTGGAGATGAGGCTCCTCAGTGGCCAACCCATGAAATCGGGGTAGGAGCTGCAAAGTGTTCGGGGGGAACCTGAAGTCCCCCACGATGGCTGGTAGCACCACCCAACGGTGCGTCAAAGTCGATCCGGGATTGTGGTTCTCCCGCATCTGTCTCGGTGGTCCTGCTCCTCCTGTTGCTGCTGCTGCAGCTGCTGTCGCGGCTGTGGCTGCGGCGGCAGCTGCCGCATCATCGGGTCCTCCTCCGCGGTTCTCGCGGTCGGCTCTCATCTGCTCTAGCTCTCTCCTCATCTCGATCATAAACGCTCCCTGATCCCTCAACTGCTGCTGAACTGAATCAAGTGAGGCGATCAGGGTGGAGTTGATTGATAACAGGCCCGACCACTAGGGTATAAGGTACAGAAAATAGGGTCGTTGTGACCCTAGCGATCAGACCGTGTATATCAAGAAAAATGAACCACTCGAAACAAATAAAATCAATCGAAGCAAGGAAGCGGTCCTACTATGAGATTAACCTGGTATAGAACCCAGGGTCGAACTCAAGGAGCACGGATTGGCCGAGAGGCCTACGAAGTAGTCAAAATAAACAAAATCAAAGACAAAATATTTTTTATGTGGTTTTTAATTATTTTTATATTTTTTTTGGATTTTTAATATATAAAGAAAATAAGGAAAACAAAAACAAGCACACTTCAACAATTTATTTAATGCAACAAAATTCAACCAAAAATTAAAACAAAAATATTTTTATGTGTTTTATAATTTTTTATGTTTTTGGTGAATTTTTGGAATTTTTTGATATTTATTCTACTTTCTAAAAATCAAACAGTGACAAAAATAAGAGGTACTGTCCAGCCAAGCCTAAAGTCCCTAGATAAAATACCTAAGGACCTCAAAAAGGCCTGGAGGTAATTTTCCTATAAATTTGATGAAATAAGGAAAATTTAGGTACCAGATTTATTGTTTTTGGTTTTTTTATGTATTTATTAGAATTTTTATGGGTTTTTGAGGGTTTTAAGTTTTTAAGGTTTTCCAGTGGTGAAAAAGAGCCAAAATTGGCTAGAAAATCAAACACACTAAACTAAACAGTACCTAATTTTTATAGAATTTTTAGAGGAGTTTTATATTTTTTTGGGGTTTTTAAATCTAGACAGTAGCAAAAATGTAGGTTTTTGAATTTTTAAAAATAACAAACGAAATCAAAAATGTCCTCAAAAATTCACAAAAATTCTACACCATGGCAGGAGCCATGTGTCAAATTTTTGTCGAATTTGGAGGTGATTTGATATTTTATTCAAAAATGACAAGAGGGTATTGTGCACAAGGACTAAAATGCAAATACCCTAAGTTCTGGGGGTCCCGGTGCAAAATACCCAGCAAAACACACGCCAAGCGCGTGCCTGGGGCACTCAGGGACCTATCTGTAATAAAAAGAAGTCCCAAGGACCAATTGGTAACACGTACCAAAAGTCCGAGGGCCTCAGCTGCAAATAACCCAAGAAATCACGCACATGCGGAATTAAACCATTCACAGGGGCATAAATGCAAATATTAAAAAGATTTCATTCATTTCATAACAGCCAGAACAACAAGGGCATAGACTGCAAATATCCCAAAAATACACGTGACGAAGCACGTGGCTCACACAGACAGGGGTATAAATGCAAATAAACTAAGCTCGAGGTCCTCTATGCAATTTACCCTAAAACTAAACAACGTATTTAAATATTTACAGGACTAATGCGAAATAAAATAAAGATAAGGGCCTAAGGGTAAATTACCCTTTATTAAGCGGAGTTGATGGATGGCCGCCACGTGGCGATCGGACGGTCAGGATGGGGCGGCTCTCGACGCTGCTGCTGCTTTGCACGATCCAACGGTCCAGGCCAGGACACGTGTGGATCTGACGGCCTGGATCTTTCGCCTCGGATCTGACGTCAAAGGGGGGCTCCAGCCACCAACGGTCAGGATGGCACCTGGAGCGGGAGGCTAATCCGACGGCTCGGGAGGGTCCTGGAAGAACAAGAGGCTGGCGAACTTCGCCGGCCCAGTACGCGCACTCCAGTCCTCCGCGGGGGCTTCTGATGATCGAGGAAGCTTCGCCTTGGCCTCCCGCGTCTGTGGGACGTCTCCGATGAATCAGCGGAGCTCCGGAGAGCTCTGTCGACTCCGGCGGAGAAGAAGCTCCGGTCCTCAAGTAGGAAGGCCTCAGACAGCCATCGATTGACCTGCAAAACGCAACCAAAGAGCTCCTGGGTCGAGGGCAAACTACCTCGACCCCGTTAGCGGTGGTGCAAGTGGATGGTGCGGTGGTGCGGGCGAACCCTGGCGATGCGACGGCGAAGGGGTTCGAACCCCAGCTCCTATGCGAGCTGGGTTGAACGGAGGGGCGGAGAAGGTGCGCGGGGGAAAGGCAAACGTGATGGGGGATTCCGATGATCGAATGAAAGGGGGAGATGGTCGGAATCGATGATGGTCGGCGACGGCAAGATTTGGGGGAAATCGAAAATTAGACTAAATAGCTAAGCTAAAGGATTACCTGGGTAGAGGAATAGGCTGCGGTCGAGCTTGTGAAGCTCTGGGTCCTTGCCTCAAGGAGCACCAACGTCCGAGGCTCAAGCTCCTGCTCTGGGCGGAGCACGGCGGTGCTAACTCGCCGGATCAGTGGTATCCGGCCCCTCTCCTCGCAGCGACAGCACCTGGAGCGAGCTGTCACTCTCACTCGAGCACTGGAGGTCACTGGGGGTGGAGCGGAAGAGCCAAAGATCCCGAAAATGGGTGGCGGAGCTGGGTATTTAAGTGGGTGCAGGTCCGGTTAGGGCTGGTCGGGTAGGGCTGTGAGAAGCGCGGATCCCGATGTGGATACCCCGGCGAGGGTCTCGGATGCACGAAGAAGAGATAGGACCCGGGGTTTGCGGAGATGGCGAGCGGATCGAGCGCGGAAAAAGAGGAGAAGTCGAGTCGGGCGCGAGATCCGCTGGAGAAGGAGGTCCGCGGAGGGAGTTGACCGGAGGTCAACATCTCCGTGGGCCAATGAGAAGCTGCCACGTGGAAAAGATTTGAAGCTCAAAAATAAGGCAGCAAATGGCCGATTTTGCAAAAACTTAAAACATGAATTATTTTTATTTTATTTTTTTCTATTTTTTGGTGATTTTTAATTAATTTTTGGAAATAAAAATAAGGTATACACATTATATATCTATATATAGGTATATATACAATATGTAGGCTTTTGATTTTTTGATTTTTAATTATTATTTTTGTACAATTTTATTCCTATTTTATATTTTATTCATTTATAGTATAAAATAAGGAATAAAAGAGTATTTTTATTTTGTTTTTATTATTTATATACATAGGTAAAATAAATAGATATATACATCTATATACATGGTATATATACAATGAATTTTTTTATTTTTTATATTTTGAATTTTGTAATTTTTATTTGATTTTTGTTTTGATTCTGTTTATTTTATTTATTTACAATATATAACCTAGAATATTTACAAAAAGTTTTGAAAATAACTTTATTTATTTACAAGGTTAAAATAAATATAGAGGCATGGTCTATGTACATGATGAAAGGGTATTTTTAATCTTTTTGGTTTTTACCTTTTTGTTTTGTTTTTTTATCTTTTATAACTATATACAAATATTTACAACTGTATTTTTGGTGAGGAAAATATTTTTATTTTATTTACATAATTATTTACACAAGAGCCCCTATCTCCCTCTACTTTGGCTTTTATGCGGTCAGGCCCATGCTGAGCCCTCCCTTGGGTTAGGTTGCTCAATATTTATTCTAAATATTTCCCTCTTTTTCTTTTTAATATTTATTCTTTTATTTTTGCACAAAAACATGCTAATTATAGGTTTTTACACAATGCATGCTTTCGGTAATTATTTATATTTACATATATCTACATGCATTTGCAAAGGTTTTTGTAGCTAAAATATAAGAATAAAGAGTGATGAATGGGTATTCATCACCCCCCTATACTTAACTTTGCTAGTCCCTTAGCAAACACTTATTTGAAAAAGAAGTGAAAAAGAAAGAAAAAGAAAAAAGAAAAAGAGGGGAATGTACATGGATCAAGGTTGAATCATTAAACTTTCCTTCATTAAATCGAATTATGGAGCTCGATCAGATCTTTGGATTATTAATGTGTCGGAACCTTATTTGGACTTAAGCTTAAAACTCAACAGCCTCTAAGTTCCACCAATCTATGGGCAAGACTCCTCAATAAACCAGATCAGAACAAGTCTACATACACAAACTCTAATGACTATGAATCTTTCCATGCAGTGTAAGTGATATGTGGCTCCCCACCTCAGAAGTAACAAAGAAACAACCTCCCTTAACCTGGTAACTCTAATGCCTCGGTCTAGCAACTCTTTCCTCGAGAAGCGGGGTATTCCCTTCTAAGTTCAAGTGCAACCGGCTCAAGAAGAGGGGGAAGAAGTATAGACTTTTGGAAGCTCAGCCAGTGTAGCTAAGTCTCCCGCTGCAAGCTTCATGAGATGTAACATGGATACCATAAGCTTTGCTTTATTTGACTATATACACTCCGGTGGGGTTATTAAATTTTCAATCCGACCCACCACTTTTTTGGAGTTTTTTTTGCATTTTGCATTTTTTTTCAAGGACTTCTATACAACATATCTACATGGTGCAGCATATATACAAGAAATTTTCCTCTTGAGCCAGTAGACTATCCCTCTTTTGAAGCTTTATTGCAACCCACAGCTTCTGTCTTTAGCCTTCATCACCACTAGACCAAGTTGAGACGCACTTCCTTCACTAGAAGAAGAAGAGAGGTTCCGCCTAGAAGTACTACCCTCATATGCTACCCCAAGCCAAAGGAAACTGCCTCCTCACCACCTCATCCGTGGAGAGCCATGTGTAAAGTGCTGGTGCAAGTCAAGCCATTGTCTCTAAGAGTCATGCGTGTGTTGTTAAGTGCTCTACTTAGGCTCATCAAGATGACATATGCTCATAGCCTAGTGGACTCAAAGAATTAAGTCCTTATGGACCTGAAAAGCCTTAACCCTAAGTCCTATAAGGTTCCTCTTAAAGTTAGGTGGATTAAGATCTTATTCAAGCTCCATTTCTCAATTTAATTCCAGGCTTAGTTTAAATGTCAACTCTCATCCAGAAAAACTATATACATATGTACACAAGATGCTTATTTACACAAATTTTTACAATCGTGCAAAATTTTTGAAAAATGTTTTGAAATCATGGATGAATGATGCATGAAGTGCAAGTTTTGCAAAAAGATATTTACACACATTTACACAAGATTTTTGCAGACTTTTGATTTTCAAAACATTTTGGAAAAATTTTGTACTATATACATAATTTTGATACAAAAATATTTACACAAGCTTTACACCAAAGATTTTTGAAATCATTTTTACAAAAATACTTTGTACACTAGCTATGTATGTGCATGATAAAAGAAGTTTATGTACATGAAATTTTTTTTTTAATTTTTGTGATTTTTAGCCATTTTATTTATTAACACACTCACACAAAGTACGAGTTATGGCTAAAGTATATATGAAATATATACACACCCCCCCTATACTTAGCTCGAACGATGTCCTCAGAGTGATCAAGAGCGATGAAGAAGACATAACTCGTGCTTTAGTAAAAGGGAAGTGAAAAGGAATGGCTAAGTACAGGAACGAATAGATGAATAGAATGAGAGGGACTCGGTGGTTTCCCCCTATACTTAGGATTAACTAATCCTAAGTATAGCAAGCTGTACATGAAGGGAAATCCGAGTGAAGAAGATACAGAGTCTGCCCCCCCCCCCTATACTTAGGGTAAAATATCCCTAAGTATAGGCAGCAAAACAGGAGCAGCAAGAATGAAAAGAATACCCGCAGGTCCTACATCCCCCCTATACTTAGGGTAAAGTACACCCTAAGTATAGCAAAATCATAAGATGAGAAATGGGATGTGGGACTAAAGAATAGAATGATATGGACAACTGGATCTATACAAGGCGGAGGAACAGTGAAAATCAGGCGTGAGATGCAAAAGATGTGAGTCAAGAGACCACATCTCACGCAAACTGAATAGGGGCAACAATAACGTCCCGCGGCTCATGATCTAGAAATGGCTTGAGCCGATGGCCGTTCACTCGAAAGGTACTCTCAGAAGACAACTCGGATATATCAATGCTACCATTGTCGTGTACCTTTCTGACCAAGTAGGGTCCCTTCCATTTGCTCTGCAGCTTCCCTGGAAACAAACGAAGCCTCGCATCAAACAGCCATACTCTCTGTCCAATCTCAAAATGCTTGTGGCTGATATGAGAATCATGCCACTCCTTCACTTTTTCCTTATAATGTAGGCTGCTTGAGAAAGCTGCATCTCTAAGCTCCTCCAGGGCAGCTAACTCTGCCCTCCTCTGGTCTCCCATACCATCTGGATCCATAAGAATATCTGTGACTGCCCAAAGTGACTTGTACCTCAGCTCAGCAGGTAAATGGCATGGCTTGCCATACACGAGGCGAAAGGGAGATGTTCCCAAAGGTGTCTTGAAAGACGTCCTATATGCCCACAAGACCGAGTCCAAAAGCTGTGACCAATCCTTTCGGTCAGGGCGGACGACTTTCTGCAGAATAGTCTTGATCTCCCTATTCGACACCTCAGCTAGACCGTTCGTCTGTGGATGGTAAGGTGTGGCAACACGATGGTCTATACTGAACTCGCTAGCAAGGGCCTTCACCTGGTCGTTGATGAAGTGAGATCCCCCATCAGAAATCAGAACTCGTGGAACCCCGAACCGCGTGATGATATGCTTCCTCAAAAATCTGCAAACTGTCCTCGCATCAGCGGCTCGAGCGGGGATAGCCTCCACCCAACGACTCACATAATCAACGGCCAACAGAATGTACTCAAATCCCTGACTCTTAGGGAATGGACCCATGAAATCGATGCCCCATACGTCAAAAACCTCACAGAAGTGAATGGGCTGCATCGGCATCATATCACGCTGTCCACAAGTGCCCATCCTCTGACAGTCAGTACACCTCTTCACGAACTCATCAGAGTCCTTGAATAGGGTAGGCCACCACAAGCCGGATTGGAGCACTTTTTGTGCCGTTCTCCTCCCAGAATGATGTCCTCCTGCCTCAAGCTTGTGGCAGTAAGTGAGGACGCTATGGTGTTCCTCCTGAGGAATACACCGACGCCAGATGCTATCCCCTCCTTCGTGGTAAAGGATGGGATCCTCCCAATGGTAGGACTTGGCCCTCGCAAGGAAGGTCTCAAGCCTCTGCCTGGGCCAATCCTGTGGGACTTTCCCAGCAACGAGAAAGTTCACAATATCGGCATACCACGGGAGTGAGGCGATAGCAATGATCGCCTCATCTGGGAAGGTATCTCGAATAGGATCAATCTGCTCAGACTCCTCAGGCTGCTCTAAACGGGAGAGGTGATCCGCCACCACATTCTTGACTCCAGGCTTATCCTTGATCTCAATGTCGAACTCCTGAAGTAGAAGGATCCATCTAGTCAGTCTGGCCTTGGCATACTTCTTTGCCATGAGGTACCTGATGGCGGTGTGATCTGTAAACAAAGTCACTCTAGATCCAATGATATACGATCTGAACTTATCTAGGGCAAACACTACGGCTAGCATTTCCTTCTCTGTGACCGTGTAATTCCGCTGAGCGGAATCCAATGTGCGGCTAGCATAGTGTATGGCAAACGGAACTCCATCCCTCCTCTGTCCCAGCACTGCCCCCACGGCAAAATCGGAGGCGTCCGTCATGATCTCGAATGGGAGAGACCAATCAGGCGGCTGGAGAACAGGAGCCTCAATAACACACTGCTGGAGAGTCGCAAAGGACGAGAGACACTTGTCATCGACAAGGAACTCGGTGTCTTTCGTCAAAAGGTCAGTCAACGGTCGGGCAATCCTGCTGAAATCCTGAATAAATCTCCTATAAAATCCAACGTGCCCCAGGAATGACCGTAGCTGCTTCAAATTGGACGGCGGTGCGAGTTTCTTAATGACATCAACCTTGGCCGGATCAACCTCCATGCCCCTGTTGGAGATAATGTGGACAAGCACCGTCCCTTGAGTCACCATGAAGTGACTCTTCTCCCAAGATAGAACCAAATGATACTCAATACATCGCTGGAGTACTCGGTCTAGGCAGTCAAGACAGGAGTCGAATCCGTCGTCGTAGACCGAGAAATCGTCCATGAAGACCTCTAAACACTCCCCTACCATGTCCGAAAAGATCGACAGCATGCACCTCTGAAAGGTCGCAGGGGCGTTGCATAGCCCAAATGGCATGCGTCGAAAAGCATATGTGCCGAAGGGACAGGTAAAGGTGGTCTTCTCCTGATCCTCAGGAGCGATGGCCACTTGGTTGTAGCCCAAGTACCCATCCAGGAAGCAATAATGGCTCTTCCCTGCCAGTCTCTCAATGATCTGGTCAATAAAAGGCAGGGGAAAATGGTCCTTCTTGGTGGCCTGGTTGAGTCTCCTGTAGTCAACACAGACCCTCCAAGAGGTGGGTACTCGTGTAGCGATCTCCTCTCCCGACTCACTGATCACAGTCGTGATGCCCGTCTTCTTGGGCACCACATGCAAGGGGCTGACCCACTTGGAGTCGGAAATGGGATAAATAAAATATGCACTCCACCATTTCGATATTTCCTTCATCACAACCTCTCTCAGGTTGGGGTTTAGTCGCCGCTGGAACTCACGCGACGGCTTCGCCCCCTCCTCGAGATAGATATGGTGGGAGCACACTGCTGGACTAATCCCATGGAGATCCGCTACGCTCCATCCGATCGCCTTGCGGTTCTTTTCAAGAACCCCCATCAAACGGGATTCTTGCTCTCCAGTCAACTCGGCGGAGATGATGACTGGGTACATCTCTGGCTCGCCCGCAAGGAATCGATACTTCAGCGAAGTAGGGAGCGGCTTCAGCTCTGGAATGCTGGGTGCTGGCAAATCTGGCTGCGGAAGAAACTGAGTGAAAGCTGCTAAGTCTGCCAAATCTGCCTGGGAAAGTGAAAGCGTACTCTCGCAAACTAGATCGGGAGAAGGCTGCTCAACTGCACTGTCTCTGCTCGGCTCTGCATCTACCTCCTCCTCATCTATAGGCTCAGGTGGACTCAGGTCTGGCATCTGATCATAGCAATCGGCCCAATCAGACTCTGAATCCGAGGGATCTGTATCAATCGCGGTGGCATCAGTACCACCATCACCAAACATCGTGTCGCGATCAAGGACCGGCTCTGCTGCCTCTATGGTATCCTGAACCAGGGCTGTGCTCTCCAGACTCTCCTATGCTATCATCTCGACATCAGCTGTATCTGAATATGAGAGGATGGTCTGTGCTGCAGGATCTGCCCAAGCCGCCTCATCGTCTGTGATCACAAAATCACAGTCCTGGTGGATGTCTGGCTCTGTGTCTGTCAGCTGCTCTGAATCTGTACTCGCATCTGAGCGGGCTCGCTCTCTAGCTCTGTAGTCCTCGACCGTCTCTATTTGTATACTCTCGCCCTCGACGCGAAAGTACACCTTCCCGCTATCATGATCAGTCACCGCCTTGGCTGTGGCCAAGAATGGACGACCGAGGATGATGGGGGTATCGGCCACTGACTCAGGGATCTCCATGTCCAACACTACGAAGTCCACGGGGAATTTCAGGCCCTGAATCGTGACGATAATGTCTCGTAATAACCCCTTCGGCCTCTTGACAGATCGATCAGCGAACTGAAGGATTGTCCTGCTCTGTCGAAGAGTGCCCAACTCGAAGCGGTCGAGAAGGGCTGCCGGAAGAAGGTTGATCGACGATCCGCTATCTAGAAGAGTACGGTCGAACCTCTGCTCACTAATCTGGCATCTGACATACAGGGCCCCTGAATCTGGCCTCTTGGCTGGCAGGCGGTTCTGGATCGCAAAACACGTGGCTTTGGTCAGCACGTGAATCTCTGAAGTGTGGTTCCTCCTCCTCCTCCTGACTGTAGTCCTGTCTCTCAAAGAACGCTGGAGAAGGGGTATGTGCTGCAAAGCCTCCTGGAGGGTCAGCTGGATGTGGAATCGATCGATCATGCTCTGGCTGAACTCCTCAAGCTCTCTCTTTTTTGGATTTTCTTTTTTCTTCCCCTTCCCCATCTGAAGGGATCTAGGGAAGGGGATCACAGGGTCCTTCTCAGATGAAGGACTAGGAAAAGGCCTAGACGGTTCGATGACCAGATCCACACATACATCATGCACCACAGTGGGACCAGAAGAAACTAAACCTTTTCCTTTATTCAAACCAAAGTTCTGAGATACATCAAAGCGAGGAAAGACAACATCTCTCTCAATACAAACACTGGTGGTCTCAGTACCACCACTGGTTGGCTCTGCTGCTGCTGGTAGACGTCCCGCGGCGTCAGTACCGCTGGCTGGCTCGACTGAACGGGTGGCATCAGTACCACCTCCTCGAACTGGTGAAGCGGCGGCCTCAGTACCGCCGGTGGGATCAACATCCTTGGTGGCATCAGTGCCACCATCATCATCTGGAGCGGCCTCAGTACCGCTCTCCTCCTCCTCATGTGGCGCCTGTGAAGTATCCTCGTGGTGAAGCTCAGATGAGGCGCCGCCGCCTGCTGAGATCCTATCGCTCCTAAGTGTGACAAAATCAGCATCAAATAGATCCGAAGACATATCATCAAATGGGTCACTAGGAGTGGCAAGCTCAGTGTGTACTACCTACTCAGATTTCCTCTTGAGGTTGTTCGGGTTCGGCTCAATCTGGGCTAGAATGGCGGCCTTCCCTCTCACCAAGTCCCGGATCTCCTGGCGAAACTCGTCCATCTCCCGTCTGAATGTGGCCTGCTGGTCCGTGAGGAGGCGGGCGATGTCATCCAAAGCGGGGCTCTCGTGGGAACCCGACGGGTAGCCTCTCTGGTGCTGAGGCTGTTGGAGCTGCTGCTGGTGGTGAGAGGGATATGAGGAAGGGTGCTGCTGCTGAAGTGGGTGAGCCTGCTGCTCACGTCTCCATGACTGTCCCTGCTGCTGGTACGGACGTGGAACGAAGGATGATGGCTGGTGCTGCTGGTATGCTGGGGGCTGCTGCTGCGACTGCTGGTGATCTCTCTGCTGGGAGTACTGCCCTCCCTGACCTGACGGCTACTGCTGGGGCTGGGCACCACCATTCCCCCACCTGAATCCGGGATGGTCTCGTCGGATCTCAGGCTGGGGGTGGTCATACCAAATCCCGTTGACATCCATCAACGGCTCTGCATCGAAGGGAGCTTGCGGGAGTACTGCCAGAGGCTGATCCGGCTGGTAGACCACCATCTGCATGTCTGGAGATGGTGGGGACTGGTAGGTCGGCTGCGGCTGCTGGTACGGCTCCGCCTGTACAAGGTGAACCTGTCTAGGCTGCTGTGAGGAGCTGGAGCGCTGGGACGAGCTGCTGCTGTCGCCGGTATCGCCTCGCGACAGAAGACGGGGCTGTGAAGCCGTCTATGCCTCCTGGAGACACATGAGCTGGGTCTTCATGTCGCTCAGAACCTGTGCCATCTGTTCCATCTGAGTGATGCTCTGGCACTGCTTCTTCTCAATCAGCTCCATGCGGTCCAACTTCTCGCTGATAATGCCCATGTCCGCAGCGGATGACTCTGCATGTGCTGTTGCGACTGCGGATGAACTGGATCGACCTGCATCTACCCGTGCTATCCGCTGGTACTGTACGGGTCCTGGCTGCTGTGGCTGGGGTCTCTGAGTATACAACCTGGTCTGGGACATCACCATGTAGTTTTCGGCCATCTCCTCGTAGATGGCCCAGACCTGGTCGTGGTCCTTGGCAAAGTAGGACCCGCCGCAAGAAGCGTTCACCAGACCCTGAAGCTCTGGCATCAACCCGCTGAAAAAGCTCTGAACTAAGTTCGGCTTGGAGATGTCGTGGTGCGGGCATCTGTCTAGGAGCTCTCGAAACCTCTCCCATGCCTCGTGAAACTGCTCGTTGGGGAACATGGAGAAGTTGCTGATCAGGGCCCTCGCTGCATTCGTCTGCCCGAGTGGATAGTACTTGTTCAAGTACTCGGTGCGGAGCTGCTCCCTGGTGTAGACAAACTTCCCCAAGTGTTTCAACCAGGTGGCTGCTCTATCTGCCAGTGAAAAGGGGAAGGCTATCATCCGGATCGTGTCCTGGTCCACGTGGCGATCGTGGACAGTGCTGCAGATCATCAGGAACTCCTGGAGGTGGAGGTGGGGCTCCTCAGTAGCAAGTCGGTGGAAATGGGGCAGCAACTGCAAGGTGTTCGGGGGGAACTTGAATTCCCCCACGATCGCTGGCACTACTACCCAGTGATGCATCAGAGTCGATCCGGGGTTGTGCAACTCCCGCATCGGTCGTGTTGGTCCTCCTGCCGCGGCGGCTGCCGCTGCGGCGACGGCTGCTGCTGCTGCTGCGGCTGCTGCGGCTCGTGCCTCTGCATCAGGTATCTCCTCAGGCTCGCTCTGCTGATCTCGCTCTGCTCTGAGCCTCTCCAACTCTCGCCTCATCTCTATCATGAATGCCCCCTGATCGCGTAACTGCTGCTGAACTGTCTCAAGTGATGCGATCAGGGTGGAGTTGATCGCCCCCTAGTCTAAGACAAAATGCTGATCTCCTCGTGGACCTCCGGGGTGATCGTCTGAACTGCCGGCCATGGCGACGTCTGCAAAATCAAATGAGCCCAACTCAGGTGCTGTCAAATCTGCTAATCTCTCCTCGTGCTCATGTCTCTCAGTACAAAAAGAAAGGGGGTCGAGGGGGAACAGGGCGGAGTCGTACTCGGGCTCGGAGAGCTGGTCTCGGCTCTCGCAGGCCAACCTAGATGATCGGGTAGACGTGCCCGAAAGCGGTGCAGCCAGAGGCTGCCTAAGAGACCGTCTACCCATCATCTTGATTTGGCGAGTAAGGCGGATGAGATCTCGAGTCAACTATGATCACAAACAAACCCCCGGTTCACCAAAGCAACGCGAGCTGAAGACCGTGAAAGTTCGGTCAAATTATCTTGTCTATTTTATTTTGGTGAACACACAAAATATCAGAGCGCTTACGTGACCTTTTAGGATATCCGATGCAATCCCAACCGACTGGCCCGCACGGAAGAGTCGGTAATCAGTCGGGACTAGCACCGGGAGGCTCTACCTAGGGTGCGGGTCACTCTCTCGCGCATCCAAACCATACAATGAGGGGTTGCTCTCCCCAAGACAAAATTTTTAGGGTGAGCGGTTTTTAAGGTCAATAGTCTTAGCCAGTCCCAATTTTATGGTTTCTCTTTTTAATCTTTTTCAAATATCAAGCAAAAGGCCTAACGAATTTTTCGGTTCTCCTGGTTATTAAGTTTGAAAAAAGGGGGGAGAAGTCGAAAAAGCCGATGCACGATAAAATCAATGATGTATGCAAAGTAAGGAAGGCGTACCTGACTCCAGCACTCTACATGCAATATGATCCACGCATAAATGTAAAGACAGAAAGGAAACTACCTAAATGATGCAACGGGAAAGCCGAGTCCTAAACGAGCAATTTCTAGCGAAGAACAGTCTAACTCAGTCACTCGCCCTCGATCCAAAGAGTCCGGTCTAGACCCACCCCTCCTCTTCTCGACAAGTCGAGTTCAGGAGTAGCGCTTGACGGGGCAGGCTCGCGGCGCGTAGGCTCTCAGGAAAGCGACTAAGTTATTTTTATTATTGATTTATTAGTAGGTCCAATTAACGTTCTATGGGAACAGATAATCAGTTAGGTGTGTGGATCCTACTAACTACGGCACAATCACCAGAAATTCCTAAGTGTAGGGGCTCGAGCAAAAACTGCGTAAACACCGGAAAAGGCAGAAAGAAAATAAAATAAAACCGCGAAAAACTGCGAAAAACCGCGCAAGTCCTAAGGGTCCCCCGAGCACACCGGTGCTCGGCGAAACAGACCCGCTACGGCAAGTCCACAATGGTCCAAGTCTAATGTCTGAGTTCCTGTATTATTACAACAATAATCAAATAGTTCTAAACTATCCTCCCCCACTCAACTCTCTCTCTCTCGCTCTCTCCTGCAGCTCCGTGCAGAAGGGAGCCGCCTCCGAGTCTCGCGGTTGCGTCGGCTTCTCGAAATCGGCCGCCTCGATCCTCGGGCCCTCGCAAGAAAAAGAGACAAGTGGTCAGTCCAAATTATTGTCAGAAACAATCAAAAAATATATCTACTAAAAATCTATACAAAAAGCCGCGAAAATCAAAAAGCCGCGGAAAAGCTAAAAAATGACTACTAAGCCGTGCTCCCCGGTAACGGCGCCATTCTGATAACAGGCCCGACCACTAGGGTATAAGGTACAGAAAATAGGGTCGTTGCGACCCTAGCGATCAGACCGTGTATATCAAGAAAAATGAACCACTCGAAACAAATAAAATCAATCGAAGCAAGGAAGCGGTCCTGCCATGAGATTAACCTGGTATAGCACCCAAGGTCGAACTCAAGGAGCACGGATTGGCCGAGAGGCCTACGAAGTAGTCAAAATAAACAAAATCAAAGACAAAATATTTTTTATGTGGTTTTTAATTATTTTTATATTTTTTTGGATTTTTAATATATAAAGAAAATAAGGAAAACAAAAACAAGCACACTTCAACAATTTATTTAATGCAACAAAATTCACCCAAAAATTAAAACAAAAATATTTTTATGTGTTTTATAATTTTTTATGTTTTTGGTGAATTTTTGGAATTTTTCTGATATTTATTCTACTTTCTAAAAATCAAACAGTGACAAAAATAAGAGGTATTGTCCAGCCAAGCCTAAAGTCCCTAGATATAATACCTAAGGACCTCAAAAAGGCCTGAAGGTAATTTTCCTATACAATTGATGAAATAAGAAAAATTTAGGTACCAGATTTATTGTTTTTGGTTTTTTAATGTATTTATTAGAATTTTTATGGGTTTTTTTAGGGTTTTTAAGTTTTTAAGGTTTTCCAGTGGTGAAAAATAGCCAAAATTGGCTCGAAAATCAAACACACTAAAGTAAACAGTACCTAATTTTTATAGAATTTTTAGAGGAGTTTTTTTATTTTTTGGGGTTTTTAAATCTAGACAGTAGTAAAAATGTAGGTTTTTGAATTTTTAAAAATAACAAACGAAATCAAAAATGTCCTAAAAAATTCACAAAAATTCTACACCATGGCAGGAGCCATGTGTCAAATTTTTGTCAAATTTGGAGGTGATTTGATATTTTATTCAAAAATGACAAGAGGGTACTGTGCACAAGGACTGAAATGCAAATACCCTAAGTTCTGGGGGTCCCGATGCAAAATACCCAGCAAAACACGCGCCAAGCGCGTGCCTGGGGCACTCAGGGATCTATCTGTAATAAAAAGAAGTCCCAAGGACCAATTGGTAACACGTACCAAAAGTCCGAGGGCCTCAGCTGCAAATAACCCAAGAAATCACGCACATGCGGAATTAAACCATTCACAGGGGCATAAATGCAAATATTTAAAAGATTTCATTCATTTCATAACAGCCAGAACAACAAGGGCATAGACTGCAAATATCCCAAAAATACACGTGACGAAGCATGTGGCTCAAACAGGCACGGTATAAATGCAAATAAACTAAGCTCGAGGTCCTCTATGCAATTTACCCTAAAACTAAACAACGTATTTAAATATTTACAGGACTAATGCGAAATAAAATAAAGATAAGGGCCCAAGGGTAAATTACCCTTTATTAAGCGGAGCTGATGGATGGCCGCCACGTGGCGATCGGACGGTCAGGATGGGCGGCTCTCGACGTTGCTGCTGCTCTGCACGATCCAACGGTCCAGGCCAGGACACGTGTGGATCTGACGGCCTGGATCTTTGGCCTCGGATCTGACGTCAAAGGGGGGCTCCAGCCACCAACGGTCAGGATGGCACCTGGAGCGGGAGGCTAATCCGACGGCTCTGGAGGGTCCTGGAAGAACAAGAGGCCGGCGAAATTCGTCGGCCCAGTACGCGCGCTCCGGTCCTCTGCGGGGGCTTCTGATGATCGAGGAAGCTTCGCCTTGGCCTCCCTCGTCTGTGGGACGTCTCCGATGAATCAGCGGAGCTCCGGAGAGCTCTGTCGACTCCGGCGGAGAAGAAGCTCCGGTCCTCAAGTAGGAAGGCCTCAGACAGCCCTCGATTGACCTGCAAAACGCAACCAAAGAGCTCCTGGGTCGAGGGCAAACTACCTCGACCCCGTTAGAGGTGGTGCAAGTGGATGGTGCGGTGGTGCGGGCGAACCCCGGCGATGCGACGGCGAAGGGGTTCGAACCCCAGCTCCTGTGCGAGCTGGGTTGAACGGAGGGGCGGAGAAGGTGCGCGGGGGAAAGGCGAACGTGATGGGGGATTCCGATGATCGAATGAAAGGGGGAGATGGTCGGAATCGATGATGGTCGGCGACGGCGAGATTTGGGGGAAATCGAAAATTAGACTAAATAGCTAAGCTAAAGGATTACCTGGGTGGAGGAATGGGCTGCGGTCGAGCTTGCGAAGTCTGGGTCCTCGCCTCAAGGAGCGCCAACGTCCGAGGCTCAAGCTCCTGCTCTGGGCGGAGCACGGCGGTGCTAACTCGCCGGATCAGTGGTATCCGGCCCCTCTCCTCGCTGCGACAGCACCTGGAGCGAGCTGTCACTCTCACTCGAGCACTGGAGGTCACTGGGGGTGGAGCGGATGAGCCAAAGATCCCGAAAATGGGTGGCGGAGCTGGGTATTTAAGTGGGTGCAGGTCCGGCTAGGGCTGGTCGGGTAGGGCTGTGAGAAGCGCGGATCCCGATGTGGATACCCCGGCGAGGGTCTCGGATGCACGAAGAAGAGATAGGACCCGGGGTTTGCGGAGATGGCGAGCGGATCGAGCGCGGAAAAAGAGGAGAAGTCGGGTCAGGCGCGAGATCCGCTGGAGAAGGAGGTCCGCGGAGGGAGTTGACCGAAGGTCAACATCTCCGTGGGCCAATGAGAAGCTGCCACGTGGAAAAGATTTGAAGCTCAAAAATAAGGCAGCAAATGGCCGATTTTGCAAAAACTTAAAACATGAATTATTTTTATTTTATTTTTTTCTATTTTTTTGGTGATTTTTAATTAATTTTTGGAAATAAAAATAAGGTATACACATTATATATCTATATATAGGTATATATACAATATGTAGGCTTTTGATTTTTTGATTTTTAATTATTATTTTTGTACAATTTATTTCTATTTTATATTTTATTCATTTATAGTATAAAATAAGGAATAAAAGAGTATTTTTATTTTGTTTTTATTATTTATATACATAGGTAAAATAAATAGATATATACATCTATATACATGGTATATATACAATGAATTTTTTTATTTTTTATATTTTGAATTTTGTAATTTTTATTTGATTTTTGTTTTGATTCTGTTTATTTTATTTATTTACAATATATAACCTAGAATATTTACAAAAAGTTTTGAAAATAACTTTATTTATTTACAAGGTTAAATAAATATAGAGGCATGGTCTATGTACATGATGAAAGGGTATTTTTAATCTTTTTGGTTTTTACCTTTTTGTTTTGTTTTTTTATCTTTTATAACTATATACAAATATTTACAACTGTATTTTTGGTGAGGAAAATATTTTTATTTTATTTACGTAATTATTTACACAAGAGCCCCTATCTCCCTCTACTTTGGCTTTTATGCGGTCAGGCCCATGCTGAGCCCTCCCTTGGGTTAGGTTGCTCAATATTTATTCTAAATATTTCCCTCTTTTTCTTTTTAATCTTTATTCTTTTATTTTTGCACAAAAACATGCTAATTATAGGTTTTTACACAATGCATGCTTTCGGTAATTATTTATATTTACATATATCTACATGCATTTGCAAAGGTTTTTGTAGCTAAAATATAAGAATAAAGAGTGATGGATGGGTATTCATCATTGATCGCACCCTGGTCCAAGACGAATGTCTGATCTCCTCGTGGACCTCCAGTACGGTCATCTGAACTGCCGGCCATAGTCTCTGAAAAGTCAAAACAACCAAACTCATGTGCCGATAAATCATCTGTTTGTCTCTCCTCTGGCACTGGTATCTCGGTCTCAAAAGAAGAACGGGGGTCGAGGGAGAACAGGGCGGAATCGTACTCGGGTTCGGAGAGCGGGTCTGAGCTCTCATGAACCGACCTAGATGAATGGACTGGAGTGCTAAAGAGCGGTGCATCCAGAGGCTGCCTAAGAGACCTCCTTCCCATCATCGTGATCTGGCGAGTAGTGCGGATGAGATCTGGAGAAACTATGATCACAAACAAACCCCTCAGTTCACCAACGAAACACGAGCTGAAGACCGTAAAAGTTCGGTCAAATTATCTTGTCAATTTTATTTTGATGAACAAACAAAATATCAGAGCGATTACGTGACCCGCTGGGATATCCGATACTCTCCCAACCGACTGTCCCGCACAGAAGAGTCGGTAATCAGTCGAGAGGAGTACCGGAGGGCTCTACCTAGTGTACGGGTCACTCTCTCGCACAATCAAACCAAACAATGAGGGGGTTGCTCTCCCCAAGATAGATTTTTAGGTCAAGTGTCTTTTAAGGTCAATAGCTTAAACAGTCCCAATTTTATTATTTTTCTTTTTTAGATATTTTTAGTATAAGCAAAAACGCCTAACGAATTTTTCGGTTCTCCTGATTATTAAGTCAAAAACAGGGGGAGAAGACGAAAAAGCCGATGCGCGAAGAAATCAATGATGCATGCAAAGATAGAAATGCGTACCCGTCTCCAGCACTCTACATGCAATATTATCCGCGCAGAATTGAAAAGACAGGAAATAAACTACCTAAATGGTGCAGGCGGAAAACCGAGTCCCTAAACAGCAGTGCTACTCGAAGAACGGCTAGCCGACCACCAACCTCAAATCCAAAGAGTCCGGTCTAGACCCACCCCTCCTCTTCTCGACAGGTCGAGTTCAGGAGTAGCGCTTGACGGGGCGGGCTCGCGGCGCGTAGGCTCGGAAGTTATGGAACGACTATTTTATTATCTTTTTTATTTTTGGTCCAATTACCGATCTATAGGTGCAGGCAGATATATTAGGGTATTTAGATCCTAATTTTACGTCACAGTAAAGCAGAAAATCCTACGGCTAGGGGCTCGAGAAAAACCACGTAAAACCGTAAAAGGCAGCGAAAAATCTAAAAGCCGTGAGAAAGCCGCGAAAAATCTAAGGGTCCCCCGAGCACACCGGTGCTCGGCGAAACAGACCCGAGAAAGGTTCAAGTGTCTGAGTGCACCTGTATTATTACAACAGTTCTCTAATAAGGAGGAAATAAAAGCTAATCTATTCTAAGTCTAGACTACTCCTCCTGCGCTCTACTATCTCCTTGCGCTCTCCTGCGGCTCTGTGTAGAAGGGAGCCGCCTCCGATTGTCGCGGTTGCGTCGGCTCCTCGAAAGTCGCCGCCTTGGTCCTCGGGCCCTCGAAAGAAAACAAACAGAGCGTCAGACCAGATTATTTATATAAACAATGTCAAAAAAATAATATATACAAAAATCTATACAGAAAACCGCCGAAAAGAAAACCGCGGGAAAAATCGAAACTGACTACTAAGCCGTGCACCCCGGCAACGGCGCCATTCTGACGACCCGAAAAATCCCGAGCAACTAAGGTGGAAAAATATAAACAAAGGTCGTTGCGACCTCAGTCGCTCAAGAGATCAAACGGACAATCAAGAAAAATGAAGTTCAGACCACCAAAATCAGAGAAAAATCAATCAAACACGATAGCGGTCCTGGCTATTAGATTAGCCTGGTATAGCGATCAGGGTCGGACTAAGGGAGCACGTGATGGCCTTGCGGTCTACGAAGTAGTCTAAAGAAAGAAATGTATTTTTGGTGGATTTTTAATTTTATAATTTTTTTGGATTTTTAATTAATTAAGAAAATAAGGAAAACAAAGAAACAAGCCAACACAATAATTTATTTAATGCATCAAAAATCACTCAAAAATTCAAATAAAAATGTTTTTGTGTATTTTATGATTTTTACTGTTTTTGGTTAATTTTTGGTATTTTTCTAATTTTTATTTAATTTTTTAAAAATCAAACAAGGCAAGAAAACAAGGGTACTGTCCAGCCACGCTTGGAGGACTTAGATAAAATATCTAAAAATCCCCAATAAGCCTGGAGGTAATTTTCCTGTAAAGAGAAAGAAATAAGGAAAATTTAGGCACCATAAGTATTATTTTTGGGTTTTTAAATTAATTATTAGAATTTTTATTATTTTTTGAGTGTTTTGTAATTTTTATGAGTTTTATATAATGAAAAATGACCAAAATTGCTCAGAAAATCAAGCAAGACAAACTAAACAGTAACTAATTTTTTATAATTTTTAGATGAGTTTTAATATTTTTTTGTGATTTTTTAATTCAGATAGTAAGGAAAAAGGCTGCTTTTGAATTTTTAAAAATAGCAAAATGGCTAAAAAATGTTCCCAAAAATTCTAGAAAATTTTACAACATGGCAGGAGCCATGTATCCTATTTTCACTGAATTTGGAGTGAGTTTGATATTTTATTCAAAATTAAAACCTAGGTACAGTGCATAGGGACCTGTACGTAATTAACCAAAGTTCCAGGGGGTCCGGTGCAAAATTCCCAAGAAGTCACGCACGAGGCGCGTGTCTGGGGCACTCAGGGACCTATTTGCAAATAAAATAAGGTTCTGGGACTAAATGGTAACAGGTACCAAAAGTCCGAGGGCCTTATTGTAAATTACCCACAAATAAACGCACATGCATAAATCAACCACGCACAGGGGTATGAATGCAAATATCTACAAAGATTCATTCATTAAGTAACATCCAGGTACTACTAGGGCATAAATGCAAATATCCCAGAAGAACACGTGTCGAAGCACGTGACACACTATAGGCAGGGGTATACATGCAAATAGCATAAAAGACGAGGTCCAACATGCAATTTACCTAACGTAAATAAATTACTAAAAATATTTACAGGACTAAAAGGAAACTACACTAAATCTAAGGGCCTAAGGGGTAATTTACCCTTTATTAGGTCGACCGTCAGATGGGCGCCACGTGGTGATCCATCGGCTCAGGTGCGCTGCGGCTCCACCTCTACGATAGAACGGTCCCAAGCGCTCCCCCTCAAATCAACGGTGTTGGCAGCTCCTGAAGCGAACGATGACGATCAAAACTGGAGCAGGAGAAGCATCGGACGGCAGAGAAGGATCGAGGAAGAACTGATGGCCGGCGAACTTCGCTAGCCCGCTGCGTGCACTCCCGTCCTCCTCGCGGGGCTCTGATGATCGGAGAAGGCTCGTCGTGGGCTCCCGCGTCAAATGGCACTCTCCGATGGAGCAACAGAGCTCTGAGGAGCTCGGTCGGCTCTGGCGGAGGGGAGGCTCCTGGGCTGGAGTTGGAGGACCTCAGACAGTCCTCGTTGTACCTGCAAAAGGGCAGCAGAAGACTCGCGGGTCGAGGGCAAAGTGCCTCGACCCCGTTAGAATGGTTGATAGTGAACGGTGAGGCGGGGTGGTCGAGCTCCGGCGAGGGGTAGACGGTGGAGCTCGAATCCCCAGCTCCTGTGCGAGCTGGGTTGAATGGAGGGGCGTAGAACGTGCACGGGAAGGAGGCGAATGTGATGGAAGGGTCCGATGATCGAATGGAAGGCGGATATGGCCGGAATCGATGATGGTCGGCGACGGGGAGATTTGGGGGTAAATCAAAATCAAAGAAAAAGAAGAGAAACTTCGGCTACCTGGGTGGAAGAATCGACTGTGGAGGAGCTGGGCTTGCTCCTGGTCCTTGCCTCGAGGACCGTCGGTGTCCGAGGCTCTGACGCTACCTCCAGGCGGCGCACGGCGGCGCAAGCTCGCCGGATCGATGGCCTCCTTGCTCCCTCCTCGCTGCAACACCCTCTGGGGCGAGCTGTTACTATCGCAAAGACGATGGAGGTCACTGGGTGGAAATCAAATGATCCAAAGATGCATGAAAATGGAGGCGGAGCTGGAACTTTATATGGGTGCAGGTCCGAGAAGAAAGGAGCGGGCAGGGTTCCGCGAAGCGCAGATCCCCACGCGGATATGGTGGCGAGGGTCTCGGGTGCACGGGGAAGAGGACGAGCCCTGGGTTTGCGGGTATGGGTGTCGGATCGAGTCGGGAAAAATCTGAGAAGTCGGGTCGCGGGCTCGGATCCGGGGCTCGGTGGTCCTGGGGGGAGTTGACCGGGGGGTCAACGTCCCCGTGGACCAATGGGGACAGACCACGTGTAAATGATTTAGAAATTCAATTTAAAATAGAAAATGGCCGAATTAGAGAAAATTTAAAACATGAAATATTTTTGTTTTAATTTTTTCTATTTTTTGGTGATTTTTAATTAAATTTTCAAAATAAAATAGGATATTTATACTTTATGCTATATATAGGTATTTACACAATATGCCTTTTTAATTTTGGATTTTTAATTTGTTATTTTTGTGCATTTTTATTCCTATTTTATATTTTATTTATTTATAGCATAAAATAAGGAATAAAAAGGTATTTTTATTTTATTTTTATTATTTATAAACAAGGGTGAAATAAATAGATGTATACATCTATATACATGGTATACGTACAATGTGATTTTTGGTTTTTAATTTTGTGCTTTTTATTTTGTTTTTGTTTTAATGGTTTTTATTTTATTTATTTACAACATAAAAAGTAGAATATATACAAATTTTATAAATATTAATTTTATTTTTGTATAAGGTGGAATAAATATAAGTGTGGTTGTATGTACATGGTGGATATATACACAAGTGACTCTTTTTTATTTTCTTTTTAAAATTTCTATTTTTGTTTTGATTTTTATAGTAAATATATACACAATATATACAAGTCATTTTATTCTATTTTTTTAGAGGAAAATATTTTTATTTTATTTATAGGTATATTTACACACATGAGCCCCTATCTCCCTCTACTTTGGCTTTTATGCGGTCAGGCCCATGCTGAGCCCTCCCTTGGGATCAGGTTGCTCAATATTTATTCTAAATATTTCCTCTTTTTCTTTTTAATCTTTATTCTTTTATTTTTGCACAAAACATGCTAATTATTACTTTTACACAATGCATGCTTTTGGTAATTATTTATATTTACATGTATCTACATGCATTTGCAAAGGTTTTTGTAGCTAAAATATAAGAATAAAGAGTGATGAATGAGTATTCATCACCTTCCACCATAATGCCCTAAGAGAGAGTCGTCATTGTCGCAACGTCACCGTTATACTGATGGATCATTCGCTCGTAGATCTCTATCTCCTTCAGCGTGCCTCGCTCATGAAGAAGATGTCGTATCTCGTGTGATGAGATCGGAAGATTTGTCGCTTGGATCATCCATGGATTGTGAGGAGCACATGTTTCATCAACGCGCTCGCAAGCATCACCTCCATCGGATCAAACCTGAGACAGGAGGTCTCTTCATTTAGAGACTCAACGCAACCACGCTTCGAGAAGTAACCCTAATACTTATTTATGGTTTAGACGAAATGATCCGAGAAGTGTTCTTGGATCATGTGGTTTCGTCACATGAAAAGTTTTTAAATTCCACTGCCTCAAGCAACTATTTCGACTAGTCGCTCCCGATCGCATATGATGCTATCCTCAGACTTCCATGATGCGCTTAAAGATCTCATCATATCCTTCAAGTGGTATTAGAGCCTTAGGTCGGAGGTTTTGGATGCGATCCATAAACATAACATGACTTGGGTTTGTTGGGATTTACGAAAGTTTTATCGCATTTCATTTTCATTTCACTGTTTAGTGAATATTTTTGGCCTTGTTTAAATTTTTAAGTACGGAAATAAAGGGATTTGAGTTTGCGTGATTTCGAATCTATTTGCTCAAGTTATTATCATTTTATTGAACATGTGTTTACTGTTTTAGGGACTGCAAATCTTGACGTAATTAAGGAGTTAACTACTATTTTTAAACATCTAGAATTGAGTGAAAATCACTTGGGTTTTATTGTAAATCAAATTAGAAAACTTTGAATATTTATTTTTCATGATTTGGATTTAAATTGATTGAGATATGATAATTTTGGTAAGTGAGGGTCACTATTGGAAATTAGTTTCCTAATCAAGAATCTTGTGATTGTCATTTAATCAATTAGTGAAATTAATAGTTAATTTCCTGAAATAATTATGGATAAATATTTGATAAATATTTGATGATAATTGTTTTCTTAAATGACATTTCCTTAGCCAATAAATGATTAGATATGATCTAGATCACAAATTGATTACTCAATCGAGTTTCCAACAAACATAGTTGCTTGAATACGATTGAGAATTTGTTTAGCAAATTTTCTTATAATGTTAATCAAAAATGTTTTTATTATTATTATATGGTATAACTTCAGTTGAAAAACTGATTATCATCTCAAGTACAAAGTGATCGATTTTGCATTATCCTTTCCCGAGGCGGATATATGCAAATATGATTCATAATGATTAATTAGAATTTGAATATGGTATGGAGGATCATATAAGTGGCATCCTTGGTATCCTGTCAAGGCGAAGGGTTTCCTCGCCAGGGATTGTATGTAGGATATGCATGTCCGAAGTGACATCTCCTGTATACAAGCGCATCTGGATCAGGCACTTTGCTTCTCGAAAGAGTAAGGTCGTATACGTAGTGACCCCAATATCGAGTCCTCATATTATTGAGGCGATATTGGATTGTACATAGCGAGTACTATTCATGTTGACGGTTGGTTCAATTAACGACGGGTCAACATCACCTTAGGGGTGATGGGCCTGGGTGTTAAAGACTGAATTGGGAAATGCAAGTTGGACTTACAAGGCGCAATGTGTTCCCGCTTCTTTTTATCCGAGTTACATGTTCTCATATCATTGGGATGTGACAAAGATAAGGAAGGAGATCTCAGATCTTGCTTGAGATAAGTAAGTATATCTCTTACATTGAAAGTGATTAAGGGAATGAACTTTCAGTGTTGACAAGGCAAGACAACTTTGATAGACAAATTCCTAAATCAAAGTAATATATATATATATATGTATATACATTTATGAAAATTTTTATTTCCGATAATCCTTCATTAAACCCACTCAATACTATACTCAATAATAACCGGTGTAATATCATGGATTGGATCCATGATCAAGATATTGTACTTGCAGTTGGACACATAATGTATATGATTGCAATGTGCCAGTTTCCTCATAATAATGAGGAATGACAATTAAACAGACAATAGGACTACAACCCTAGGGTTTGTGCGTCTCTATAGTCTTGATCTCATCGAATGTACTTTGGAAGTGACATGTCAGTGATGATTGTAATTGACAAATAATCCTTATAAAATCAAAGAAGATGTTCAGGCATACATATATGCTCTCAACATTTATTCATGAATTGCATGGTTCACTGCATCATGCAGAATGATGGCTCTATGAGAGATGATGTATTCAAAATGTTTGAATACCTACCTGAACCTAAGTCTTTTAGAGTTAATATGTATGTAGATATGATGAGCGTCATCATTCTACTATTTATACTCAAGTCATTCATGAAGCTTCATAATGTTCATATGGTATAAATTTAATGAAGCATGTATAAATGTTGAATAAAATTGAATTCTTTTTTAGTTTAATGTAAGAAATCCTCTGTCTTAAGCAATGGTTGTTTGTAGATGAAGAGAGCGCAGTGGAAGCATAGGTCTGACCCATGTGAGAAAAAAAGTCAAATAGTTGACTGTACTTCTATGACTTTCACATGACATCCAAAGAGTTGGATGAATGCTAATACTACAATAAGCTGATGTATTGATAATGTAACTATCTAGTCTATCTAGGATCCTTAGAGAAGGACTCGGATAGTGCATCGGAATAATCTATATCAATATATAATCATTGAAATTGACTTTCTTATTTGATAAAATCAAAGTCTATTAATTGTATCTCATTCTTCTAATGACACTTGCAATTGGTTGCATATGTATTAGAGGATTAGAAGTTTGATCTTCAGTTTAATAGCCATCCTTGGATATTGATAAAATGGTTTCAACAATCTCTATTGGATAGATAGACTTCATATTTTTAGTGGGAGAGCCCTCAGTCTTAGAGAATGTCTCTATGACCTAGATATTAGAATAACATCTTTGTTATTTCTTAATTTTGGAAATAAACATGAATTCTGGAATGGACCTATCATAAAGAGTTGTGATGGATATATTTCATATAATAATCTGACATTTAGAGGACTCTACTAAATTAGAAAATTAATGAATGGTTCATTAACATTTCTATACTGAAAGTTAAACCTTAAAAAGATCAATAGTGGATGAAGATCATCTGACAATGATCTGGCATCAAGCCTTGGACATATGTCTATTGATGAGATCAACAGACTAGTAACATATTGAACTTTAGATTGTCTAAAAGTTCAGAATTTACATACTTGTGAATATTGTATTCAAAAGTAGAAATTGTCCAATGCATCATTCTATGAGATTCGTGTTAGATGCCAAGGTATTCAATATCTCATACATATTGATGTATGTGGATCATCAAATCACAATAAATATTAATGATATGTGATATCTATTGATGACTATATGTGATATGAGATTTCTTCTCTTCACCTTAGAAACCTTTAGAATGTTCAAGGATTTCACAATTTTGGCTTTAGAAACAAAGTTGAATGAAGATGAAAATGAATTTGACCTAATCTTGGTAGTCAATACCTATTAGATGAATTCTGGAAATACCTTATGGAAAAAGGAATATCATTCCTATCTCAATCCTCCTAATGCACCTAAACTTAACAGAGTTGTAGGGAGATACATTTAGATCATGTGTGACATGATTTGATCAATGATTAATCTTAGCATACTTTCCTCTTAGCTTTTAAGGTATATATGTAGTAGAGACTATAATATATATCCTTAATAAGGTTCCATATAAGAGCTAGAATCTAGCATCGGAGAGTGCTAATCCATTAGGAAAATAAAGGATGGTATTGGATACCTACTTTTTGACCTTGAGATTCCTAAAAGATCTCATCTATGAGAATATGATTATTTAGAGGATGACTCTCTTGAGAATCAAGATGAAAATGAAGTGAAGGAACTCATTTAATCTTGAGAAGATAATGAGGCTCCTAAAATTGGAAACTAAAAGGACAATTAAAGATGAAACACTAGTACATCTTCAAATGAGTTTGAGGATGGATTCCATCTGTCAGTTACGTCTAAAAATGATCGGACTTCATGTGATGAAGCTCCTGAGGATCATGGCATGGAAAGATGGATTTTAGCAATAAAGTCTAAAGTAGACTTCATACACAAGTATTGTATATGGACCCTCGAGGATCCACCTATAAGGGTAAAACATTGTTGGGTGTAAATGGATCTTCAAGAGAAAGAGGGAACTTGATGAGAAGGTAGAGACCTTCAAAGCACGACTCGTAGCAAGAGTTGCATACCGAAGAGAAGACATCGCTTGGGATAAGACTTTCTCTTCAGTGACCATGCTTAAATCCATTAGAATATTGCTAACTATAGCTACATGACTTGACTATGTCATCTTCAAGATGTGAATCAAGATTGCATTCCTCTATGAATACCTCTTTGAGGATGTTCACATGAAGTACCCCAAGATTTCATGGTTGAGGAAGGCAAGATGTACAAGCTAAAGAACTCTATTTATGGACTCGTATATGCTTCTTGTAGTTGGAACATAAGATTTTACGAAATTATAAATGTTATGATTTCAGATAGAATATTAATGAACCATATGATGTTTAGTGTGAGTGCCATTGTGTTCATCGTACTAAATGTAGATGATATCCTAATCATTTTGAATTATATATGGATAGTAATAAGTGTTTTATAGATTGAATATTCCATGCCTTGATATATGATCTCAAGGATACCTCTTGGATCTTAGTTCTGAAGGTGTTCAGAAGCAAAGAAAAGAGGGTATAAGGACCGTCACATTTGTGAGTACACCTTGGGCGCTTCTATTTTCTGGAAAATTTCAATGAAGGCTTCTTTTCCTTAAGATATGGTATTGATCTATATGAAGGGATTGCACCTCAAATATTTGAGGAAGTGAATGTTAAAACTTCTTACCCTTGTGCATCAGTCATGAGAAGCTGAGTATTTGCAAAATGTGTACAAAAGTCAGATGTATGCCATGCAGTAGGAGTAGTAAATTGTTACTAATCCTACTATGGAAATAAAACACTTAATTACAGTAATAACAATATCTTCAAAGATGACAAAACTAAGAAATAGTGATCTCTAAGTCTTATCTTCGAAAACTTACTTTATAGATAGTGATCTAAAAGGTCTTAACTGCAGATACCTTAGGAGATGAAGATCTCTAGGAATAAAGGTATTCTGATAAGGATTATGGAAATAATGATTATAATAATTATTGAGCAATAGTGTCAAGGACACTATAACTGCTTTGACAAGATTGAGTATTGGTTGCATAAGATGTAACATTCGCATTGGATGTGAATACTGTTACTAGGAGATATGCAAGTTTCATAAAAGAACTTGGCATAGTCTCTTGGAAACAAAGTGACCGATCAACTTACCTAGCTATTTTCTAACTAGCCTATGATTGTCATATATGTGGGTTTAAAGATTTGCTTATTTATGGCTCTTTGGGCTAGTGCGAGATTTTTTGACATGCGAACCCACGACGAGCCATTATGCAATAAATGTTATTGCAAATATCATTCCCTGATCTGAAATGAAGAATAATTAATTTGCATAATTGGTCCCTTAGTACAATTAGAGTTATGTACCATGGCCATCTTAATGATCATACAAATATTGATCCAATATTGAATCATAGAGGCTGGTGATTGGATGAATATCTAAAGAGTTAGATTGATGACTCATTAAGCACCATTAAATGATTATTAAGAGAGGATCTCCAGCCTAAGAAGGAGATGGCAATCCTTTCTCTAAAGGCTGATATTTAACTGACCAATGTGTTATATATGTTTGAGTATGTACATTTGGTAGACCAATAGGTGGATGACCTAACCAAGGTCTATACACCGGCACGCCGGTGTGCATGCAAGGGCATATGAGTAATACGATCTCTCAAAGGGATCATACAGGTTCATTACAGAATCGGAAGACATGAGCTCACTCATGAGATATTGGGAAGAATCAAATATTGCACGAGGTCAGCTCGCTTTGAAAGCTTGACTGAATTTGTAGGGTTTGATATATGCTTTTGGAAAGTATATGATCAACACCTAGGTATGATATATGCTTTTGGAAAGTGTATGATCGATACAAACTCCGAATAATCGAATGAGAAACTTAATGATAAATCCCTGAAATAGATAGTATAAAGGTGATCTTATACTTCGGGTTTATTATGGGTCTTCCAGTATGCAGGATGTACATGTATTAGAAATAAATGAGGGTGATGTGATCATAAATGATTGTATAACCATAACGCTTCCATTCCTAGGGATTGATGAAATGGGTATGTATTTTAGTGACTCCTAGATAAGCGAAAAACCGAGCGACTAAGGTAAAGGTACAAAAATGGTCGTTGCGACCTCGGTCGCTCAGATGCGCTCAATCAAGATAAATGAACCACTAATGACAAATCAAGCAATCAAAACATGAATAGCGGTCCTGCTATGTGATTAACCTGGTATAGCACCCAGGGTCGAACTCAAGGAGCACGGATTGGCCGAGAGGCCTACGAAGTAGTCAGGAAAATATCTTTAGTGGTTTTTAATTATTTTTATATTTTTTTGGATTTTTAAGTTTATTAAGAAAATAAGAAAAGCAAGGAAGAACACAATTCAACAAATTATTTCAAGCACCAAAAATCAAAACAAAAATATTTTTATGTGTTTTATATTTTTTTATGTTTTTGGTGAATTTTTGATAATTTTCTGATATTTAATTTATTTTCTAAAAATCAAACAGTAGCAAAAATAAGAGGTACTGTCCAGCCGAGCCAAGAAACCCTAGATAAAATATCTAAGGGCCTCAAAATGGCCTGGAGGTAATTTTCCTGTAAGGTAGGTAAAACAAGAAAAATTTAGGTACCAATTTTATTGTTTTTGGATTTTTAAAATTTTTTACTAGAATTTTTATGGGGTTTTGAGTGTTTTTAAGTTTTTAGTGGTTTTCAGTGAGGAAAAAATAGCCAAAATTGGCTAGAAAATCAAGCAAACTAAACTAAACAGTAGCAAATTTTTAGGGAATTTTTGAAGGAGTTTTTATATTTTTTTGTGATTTTTCAAACTAGACAGTGACAAAATAAGAGGTTTTTGAATTTTTAAAAATACCAAACAAAATCAAAAATATCCTCAAAAATCTACAAAAATCCTACACCATGGCAGGAGCCATGTGTCAAATTTTCGTTGGATTTGGAGGTGATTTGATATTTTATTCAAAAATAGAGATAGGGCACTGTGCACAGGGACCAACGTGCAAATACCCAAAGTTCTGGGGGTCCAGGTGCAATTAACCCAGCAAATCACGCGCCAAGCGCGTGCCTGGGGCACTCAGGGACCTATATGTAAGGAAAATAAGTCCCGAGGACCTATTGGTAACACGTACCAAAAGTCCAAGGGGCTCAGTTGCAAATAACCTAAAATAAAACGCACATGTGTAAATCAATCACGCACAGGGGTATAAATGCAATTAACTGAAAACTTTCATTCATTTCATAACAACCAGAACTACAAGGGCATGGACTGCAAATACACCAAAATAACACGTGACGAAGCACGTGGCTCACAACAGGCAGGGGTATAAATGCAATTAACTGAAAGCTCAGGGTCCTCTATGCAAATAAACCTAAAACTAAACAACGTATTTAAATATTTACAGGACTCAAATGAAATAAAACAAAGATAAGGGCCTAAGGGTAAATTACCCTTTATTAGGCGGGGCTCTGGATGCGCTCCACGTGGCTGATCGGAAGGCTGGGACTGGTGGGCGCTCCAGATGACGTCTCCTCGGATCTGACGGTGTCGGCTGCTCCAGGGATGGACGGCCCAGATTAGAACTGGAGCGAGGGGTGAAGATCGACGGCGCTGGAGGATGCTGGAAGAACAAAGCCCCGGCGAGCTTCGCCGGGCTCGTGTGAGCGCTGCGCTCCTCCTCGGAGCACTCTGAAGGTCGGAGAAGAATGCTGGAATGCTCCCGCGTCTGCTGCGAGGCTCCGATGATCGACCCGAGCTCGGAGGAGCTCAGGCACGGTCGGCGGAGCTGGGTCTCCCGGCCTGGATGACCAAGCCCTCAGATGGGCTCGGTAAGACCTGCAAAGGGGCTCAGAAGACTCGCGGGTCGAGGGCAAACTGCCTCGACCCGGTTAGGCAATGTGGAGGTGGCTGGTGCGTCGGGGTGACGGGCTCCGGCGAAGGTGGAAGACGGTGGAGCCCGGTTCCCAGCTCCTGTGCGAGCTGGGTTGTGTGAGTGGGTGGAGAACGTGCGGCGGAGGAAGGCGGAGATGTGGGTCGGGTCCGATGGTCGAACGGTGGTCGGAACCAGGGTGAATCGAAGGAAGATGACGACGGCGAAGATTGGGGGGAAACGGAAATTAGATGGAATAGCTAAGCTAAGGAATTACCTGGGTGAAGGATTAGACTGTGGCGGAGCTGGGGAAGCTCCTGGTCGTCGCCTCAAGGGATGTCTCTGCCCGAGGCTCGAAGCTCGCCCAGGTGGCGGAGCTACGACGGGTGTATCGCCGGATCAGTGGGTTCCTCCTCCTCGCCTCGCTGCAACAGGAGGAGACGCTCGCTGTCACTCGTGCGGTCACTCTGGAGCTCACAGGGAAGAAGGGGAATGGCCAAAGATGTCGCGGGAAGGCGGCTGAGCTCCAGCTTTATATGGCTAGGGGTCCGAGAAGAGGGGGTCCGGGCAAGCTCAGGAGCGCGCGGATCCCGAGGGAGCGGCTCCGGCGATGATGCGGATGCAAGGAGAATGATTCGGACCCGGGGTTTGGGTTAATGGCGGTCGGGTCAGCCGGATAAAAATAGGAGAAAATGGGTCCGGCAGGACGGACCCGGCTCTGGTGGTCCTGGGGGGAGAATTGACCGGGGGTCAACAATCCCCCGTGGACCAATCAGAGCCCGCCAAGCTTTGAATTTTTATTAATTATTTTGAGCCAGAAAGTGACCGAATTTACAAAAACATAAAACATGAAATATTTTTATTTTATTTTTTTCTATTTTTTTGTGATTTTTAATTAATTTTTGGAATTAAAAATAAGGTAGGTACATAGTAGGGTTAGATATAGGTATATATACAATATGTGGGATTTTGATTTTTGATTTTTAATTATTATTTTATACACCTTTATCCTTATTTTATATTTTATTTATTTATAGAATAAAATAAGGAATAAAAGGATGTTTTTATTTGATTTTTATTATTTATATACATAAGTAAAATAAATAGATATGTACATCTATATACATGGTATATGTACAATGTATTTTTGCATTTTTTATTTTTGTTATTTTTATTTGATTTTTGTTTTGATTCTTTTATTTTATTCATTTACAATATATAGCATAGAATACTTACAACAAGTTTGGAGAATAACTTTATTTATTTACAAGGTTAAATAAATATAGGAACATGGTTTATGTACATGATGAAAGGGTATTTTTGATCTCTTTGCTTTTTTTAACTTTTTATTTTGTTTTTATATTTTATAGATATATACAAGTATTTACAAGTATATTTTTGGTGAGGAAAATATAGTTTTATTTATTTACACAAATCTTTACACACGAGCTCCTATCTCCCTCTACTTTGGCTTTTATGCGGTCAGGCCCATGCTGAGCCCTCCCTTGATTAGGTTGCTCAATATTTATTCTAAATATTTCCCTCTTTTTCTTTTTAATCTTTATTCTTTTATTTTTGCACAAAAACATGCTAATTATAGGTTTTTACACAATGCATGCTTTTGGTAATTATTTATACTTACATATATCTACATGCATTTGCAAAGGTTTTTGTAGCTAAAATATAAGAATAAAGAGTGATGAATGGGTATTCATCACCCCCCTATACTTAACTTTGCTAGTCCCTTAGCAAACACTTATTTGAAAAAGAAGTGAAAAAGAAAGAAAGAAAAAGAAAAAGAGGATGTACATTGATCAATGTTGATTATTAAACTTGCCTTCATTAAATTAGGGTATGGAGCTCGATCAGATCTTTGGATTATTAATGTGTCGGAACCTTATTTAGACTTAGGCTTAAAACTCAACAGTCTCTAAGTTCCACTAAGCTATGGGCAAGACTCCTCAATAAACCAGATCAGAACAAGTCTACATACACAAACTCTAATGACCATGAATCTTTCCATGCAGTGTAAGTGATATGTGGCTCCCCACCTCAGAAGTAACAAAGAAACAACCTCCCTCAACCTGGTAACTCTAATGCCTCGGTCTAGCAACTCTTTCCTCGAGAAGCGGGGTATTCCCTTCTAAGTTCAAGTGCAACTGGCTCAAGAAGAGGGGGAAACAGTATAGACTTTTGGAAGCTCAGCCAGTGTAGCCAAGTCTCCCGCTGCAAGCTTCATGAGATGTAACATGGATACCATAAGCTTTTGCTTTATTTGACTATATACACTCCGGTGGGGTTATTAAATTTTCAATCCGACCCACCACTTTTTTGGAGTTCTTTTTGCATTTTGCATTTTTTTTTCAAGGACTTCTATACAACATATCAACATGGTGCAGCATATATACAAGAAATTTTCCTCTTGAGCCAGTAGACTATCCCTCTTTTGAAGCTTTATTGCAACCCACAGCTTCTGTCTTTAGCCTTCATCACCACTAGACCAAGTTGAGATGCACTTCCTTCACTAGAAGAAGAAGAGAGGTTCCGCCTAGAAGTACTACCCTCATATGCTACCCCAAGCCAAAGGAAACTGCCTCCTCACCACCTCATCCGTGGAGAGCCATGTGTAAAGTGCTGGTGCAAGTCAAACCATTGTCTCTAAGAGTCATGCGTGTGTTGTTAAGTGCTCTACTTAGGCTCATCAAGATGACATATGCTCATAGCCTAGTGGACTCAAAGAATTAAGTCCTTATGGACCTGAAAAGCCTTAACCCTAAGTCCTATAAGGTTCCTCTTAAAGTTAGGTGGATTAAGATCTTATTCGAGCTCCATTTCTCAATTTAATTCCAGGCTTAGTTTAAATGTCAACTCTCATCCAGGAAAAACTATATACATATATGTACACAAGATGCTTATTTACACAAATTTTACAATCGTGCAAAATTTTTGAAAAATGTTTTGAAATCATGGATGAATGATGCATGAGGTGCAAGTTTTGCAAGAAGATATTTACACATATTTACACAAGAGTTTTGCAAACTTTTGATTTTCAAAACATTTTAGAAAAATTTTGTACTATATACATAATTTTGATACAAAAATATTTACACAAGCTTTACACAAAAGATTTTTGAAATCATTTTTACAAAAATACTTTGTACATTAGTTATGTATGTGCAAGTAAAAGAAGTTTATGTACATGAAAATTTTTTTTAAATTTTTGTGGTTTTTAGCCATTTTATTTATTAACACACTCACACAAAGTACGAGTTATGGCTAAAGTATATATGAAATATATACACACCCCCCCTATACTTAGCTCGAACGATGTCCTCAGAGTGATCAAGAGCGATGAAGAAGACATAACTCGTGCTTAGTAAAAGGGGAGTGAAAAGGAATGGCTAAGTACAGAAACGAATAAATGAATAGAATGAGAGGGACTCGGTGGTTTCCCCCTATACTTAGGATTAACTAATCCTAAGTATAGCAAGTTGTACATGAAGGGAAATCCGAGTGAAGAAGATACAGAGTCTCCCCCCCTCTATACTTAGGGTAAAATATCCCTAAGTATAGGCAGCAAAACAGGAGCAGAAAGAATGCAAAGAATACCCGCAGGTCCTACATCTCCCCTATACTTAGGGTAAAGTACACCCTAAGTATAGCATAATCATAAGATGAGAAAAGGGATGTGGGACTAAAGAATAGAATGATATGGACAACTGGATCTATACAAGGCGGAGGAACAGTAAAAATCAGGCGTAAGATGCAAAAGATGTGAGTCAAGAGACCACATCTCACGCAAAATGAATAGGGGCAACGATAACGTCCCGCGGCTCATGATCTAGAAATGGCTTGAGCCGCTGGCCGTTCACTCGAAAGGTACTCTCAGAAGACAACTCGGATATATCAATGCTACCATTGTCGTGTACCTTTCTGACCAAGTAAGGTCCCTTCCATTTGCTCTGTAGCTTGTCTGGAAATAATCGTAGCCTCGCATCAAACAGCCATACTCTCTGTCCAATCTCAAAATGCTTGTGGCTGATGTGAGAATCGTGCCACTCCTTCACTCTCTCCTTATACTGTAGGCTGTTTGAGAAAGCTGTATCTCTAAGCTCCTCCAGGGCAGCTAACTCTGCCCTTCTCTGGTCTCCTATACCATCTAGATCCATCAAAATATCTGTAACTGCCCAAAGTGACTTGTGCCTCAGCTCAACAGGTAAATGGCATGGCTTGCCATACACGAGGCGAAAGGGAGATGTGCCCAAAGGTGTCTTGAAAGACGTCCTATATGCCCACAAGATCGAGTCCAAAAGCTGTGACCAATCCTTTCGGTCAGGGCGGACGACTTTCTGCAGAATAGTCTTGATCTCCCTATTCAACACTTCGGCTAGACCATTCGTTTGTGGATGGTAAGGTGTAGCAACACGATGATCTATGCCGAACTCGCTAGCAAGTGCCTTCACCTGGTCGTTGATGAAGTGAGATCCCCCATCAGAAATCAGAACTCGTGGAACCCCGAACCGCGTGATGATATGCTTCCTCAAAAATCTGCAAACTATCCTCGCATCAGTGGCTCGGGCGGGGATAGCCTCCACCCAACGACTCACATAATCAACGGCCAACAGAATGTACTCAAATCCCTGACTCTTAGGGAATGGACCCATGAAATCGATGCCCCATGCGTCAAAAACCTCACAGAAGTGAATGGGCTGCATTGGCATCATATCACGCTGTCCACAAGTGCCCATCCTCTGACAGTCAGTACACCTCTTCACGAACTCATCAGAGTCCTTGAAGAGGGTAGGCCACCACAAGCCGGATTGGAGAACTTTCTGTGTCGTTCTCCTCCCAGAATGATGTCCTCCTGCCTCAAGCTTGTGGCAGTAAGTGAGGACGCTATGGTGCTCCTCCTGAGGAATACACCGACGCCAGACGCTATCCCCTCCTTCGTGGTAAAGGATGGGATCCTCCCAGTGGTAGGACTTGGCCCTCACAAGGAAGGTCTCAAGCCTCTGCCTGGGCCAATCCTGTGGGACTTTCCCAGCAACGAGAAAGTTCACAATATCGGCATACCACGGGAGTGAGGCGATAGCAAGGATCGCCTCATCTGGGAAGGTATCTATAATAGGGTCAATCTGCTCAGAATCCTCAGGCTGCTCTAGTCGGGAGAGATGATCCACCACCACATTCTTGACTCCAGGCTTATCCTTGATCTCAATGTCGAACTCCTGGAGTAGAAGGACCCATCTAGTCAATCTGGCCTTGGCATCCTTCTTTGCCATGAGGTACCTGATGGCGGTGTGATCTGTAAACAAAGTTACTCTAGATCCAATGATATACGATCTGAACTTATCTAGGGCAAACACTACGGCTAGCATCTCCTTCTCTGTGACCGTGTAATTCCGCTGAGCGGAATCCATAGTGCGGCTAGCGTAGTGTATGGCAAACGGAACTCCATCCCTCCTCTGTCCCAGCACTGCCCCCACGGCAAAATCGGAGGCGTCCGTCATGATCTCGAATGGGAGAGACCAATCAGGCGGCTGGAGAACAGGAGCCTCAATAACACACTGCTGGAGAGTCGCAAAGGACGAGAGACACTTGTCATCGACAAGGAACTCGGTGTCTTTCGTCAAGAGGTCAGTCAACGGTCGGGCAATCCTGCTGAAATCCTGAATAAATCTCCTGTAAAATCCAACGTGCCCCAGGAATGACCGTAGCTGCCTCAAATTGGACGACGGTGCGAGTTTTCTAATGACATCAACCTTGGCCGGATCAACCTCCATGCCCCTGTTGGAGATGATGTGGCCAAGCACCGTCCCTTGAGTCACCATGAAGTGACTCTTCTCCCAAGATAGAACCAAATGATACTCAATACATCGCTGGAGTACTCGGTCTAGGCAGTCAAGACAGGAGTCGAATCCGTCGCCGTAGACCGAGAAATCGTCCATGAAGACCTCTAAACACTCCCCTACCATGTTCGAAAAGATCGACAGTATGCATCTCTGAAAAGTCGCAGGGGCATTGCATAGCCCAAATGGCATGCGTTGAAAAGCATATGTGCCGAAGGGACAGGTAAAGGTGGTCTTCTCCTGATCCTCAGGAGCGATGGCCACCTGGTTGTAGCCCGAGTACCCATCCAGGAAGCAATAATGGCTCTTCCCTGCCAGTCTCTCAATAATCTGATCAATAAAAGGCAGGGGGAAATGGTCCTTCTTGGTAGCCTGGTTGAGTCTCCTGTAGTCAACACAGACCCTCCAAGAGGTGGGTACTCGTGTAGCAATCTCCTCTCCCGACTCACTGATCACAGTCGTGATGCCCGTCTTCTTGGGCACCACATGCAAGGGGCTGACCCACTTGGAGTCGGAAATGGGATAAATAAAATTTGCACTCCACCATTTTGATATTTCCTTCATTACGACCTCTCTCAGGTTGGGGTTCAGTCGTCGCTGGAACTCACGCGACGGCTTCGCCCCCTCCTCGAGATAGATATGGTGGGAGCACATTGATGGGCTAATCCCATGGAGATCTACTACGCTCCATCCGATCGCCTTGCGGTTCTTTTCAAGAACCCCCATCAAACGGGATTCTTGCTCTCCAGTCAACTCGGCGGAGATGATGACTGGGTACATCTCTGGGTCGCCCGCAAGGAATCGATACTTCAGCGAAGTAGGGAGCGGCTTCAGCTCTGAAATGCTGGGTGCTGGCAAATCTGGCTGCGGAAGAAATTGAGTGAAAGCTGCTAAGTCTGCCAAATCAGCCTGGGAAAGTGAAAGCGTACTCTCGCAAACTGGATCGGGAGAAGGCTACTCAACTGCACTGTCTCTGCTCGGCTCTGCATCTACCTCCTCCTCAACTGTAGGCTCAAATGGACTCAGGTCTGGCATCTGATCCTCGCAATCTGCCCAATCAGACTCTGAATCCGAGGGATCTGTATCAATCACGGTGGCATCAGTACCACCGGAAAACAAGGTGGCCTCAGCACCACCATCACTAAACATCGTGTCGCGATCAAGGACCGACTTTGCTGCATCTATGGTATCCTGAACCAGAGCTGTGCTCTCCAAACTCTCCTCTGCTCTCATCTCGGCATCAGCTGTATCTGAATATGAGAGGATGGTCTGTGCTGCAGGATCTGCCCAAGCTGCCTCATCGTCTGTGATCACAAAATCACAGTCCTAGTGGATGTCTGGCTCTGTGTCTGTCAGCTGCTCTGAATCTGTACTCGCATCTGAGCGGGCTCTCTCTCTAGCTCTGTATTCCTCGACCATCTCTATTTGTATACTCTCGCCCTCGACGTGAAAGTACACCTTCCCGCTATCATGATCAGTCACCGCCTTGGCTGTGGCCAAGAATGGACGACCGAGGATGATGGGGGTATCGGCCACTGACTCAGGGATCTTTATGTCCAACACTATGAAGTCCACGGGGAATTTCAGGCCCTGAATCGTGACGATGACGTCTCGTAATAACCCCTTCGGCCTCTTGACAGATCGATCAGCGAACTGAAGGACTGTCCTGCTCTGTCGAAGAGTGCCCAACTCGAAGCGGTCGAGAAGGGCTGCCGGAAGAAGGTTGATCGACGATCCGCTATCTAGAAGAGTACGGTCGAACCTCTGCTCACTAATCTGGCATCTGACATACGGGGCCCCTGAATCTGGCCTCTTGGCTGGCAGGCGGTTCTGGATCGCAAAACACGTGGCTTTCGTCAGCACATGTATCTCTGAAGTGTGGTTCCTCCTCCTCCTCCTGACTGTAGTCCTGTCTCTCAAAGAACACTGGAGAAGGGGGATGTGCTGCAAAGCCTCCTGGAGGGTCAGCTAGATGTGGAATCGATCGATCATGCTCTGGCTGAACTCCTCAAGCTCTCTCTTTTTCGGATTTTCTTTTTTCTTCCCCTTCCCCATCTGAAGGGCTCTAGGGAAGGGGATCACAGGGTCCTTCTCAGATGAAGGACTAGGAAAAGGCCTAGACGGTTCGATGACCGGATCCACACATACATCATGCACCACAGTGGGACCAGAAGAAACTAAACCTTTTCCTTTATTCACAACAGTGTTCTGAGGTACATGAACTGAAGGAAAGACAACATCTCTATCACAATAAACACCGGTGGCCTCAGTACCACCTCTGGCTGGCTCTGCTGCTGCTGCTGCTGCTGGTAGACGTCTCGCGGCGTCAGTACCGCGGGCTGGCTCGGCTAAACGGGTGGCATCAGTACCACCTCCTCGAACTGGTGAAGCGGCGGCCTCAGTACCGCCGGTGGGATCAGCATCCTTGGTGGCATCAATGCCACCATCATCATCTGGAGCGGCCTCAGTACCGCTCTCCTCCTCCTCATGTGGCGCCTCTGAAGTATCCTCGTGGTGAAGCTCAGATGAGGCGTCGCCGCCTGCTGGGGTCCTACCGCTCCTAAGTGTGACAAAATCAGCATCAAATAGATCCGAAGACGTAGCATCAAATGGGTCACTAGGAGTGGCAAGCTCAGTGTGTACTACCTGCTCAGATTTCCTCTTGAGGTTGTTCGGGTTCGGCTCGATCTGGGCTGGAATGGCGGCCTTCCCTCTCACCAAGTCCCGCATCTCCTGGCGGAACTCGTCCATCTCCCGTCTGAATGTGGCCTGCTGATCCGTGAGGAGGCGGGCGATGTCATCCAAAGAGGGGCTCTCGTGGGAGCCCGACGGGTAGCCTCTCTGGGGGTGAGGCTGCTGGAACTGCTGCTGGTGGTAAGAGGGGTATGAGGAAGGGTGTTGCTGCCGAACTGGGTGAGCCTGCTGCTCACGCCTCCACGACTGTCCCTGCTGCTGATAGGGACGAGGACCGAAGGATGATGGCTGGTGTGCCTGGTAAGCTGGGGGCTGCTGCTGCGGCTGCTGGTGATCTCTCTGCTGGGAGTACTGCCCTCCCTGACCTGACGGTTGCTGCTGGGGCTGGGCACCACCACTCCCCCACCTGAATCCGGGATGGTCTCGTCGGATCCCAGGCTGGGGGCGGTCATACCAAATCCCGTTGACATCCATCAACGGCTCGGCATCGTAGGGGGCTGGCGGAAGTACTGCCAGAGGCTGGTCCGGCTGGTAGACCACCATCTGCATCTCTGGAGATGGTGGGGACTGGTACGTGGGTTGCGGCTACTGGTACGGCTCCGCCTGTACAAGGTGAACCTGTCTAGGCTGCACAGGGGTGCTGGAGCGCTGGGACGAGCTGCTGCTGCTACCGGAGTCGCCTTGCGACTGAAGACGGGGCTGAGAAGCCGTCTGTGCCTCCTGAAAACACATGAGCTGGGTCTTCATGTCGCTCAGAACCTGTGCCATTTGTTCCATCTGAGTGATGCTCTGGCACTACTTCTTCTCAATCAGCTCCATGCGGTCCAACTTCTCGCTGATGATACCCATGTCCGCAGCGGATGACTCTAACTGTGCTGCTGCGACTGCGGACGAACTGGATGGACCTGCATCTACCCGTGCTATCCGCTGGTACTGCACGGATCCTGGCTGCTGTGGCTGGGGACTCTGAGTATACAACCTGGTCTAGGACATCACCATGTAGTTTTCGGCCATATCTCCTCGTAGATGGCCCAGACCTGGTCGTGGTCCTTGGCAAAGTAGGACCCGCCGAAAGAAGCGTTCACCAGACCCTGAAGCTCTGGCGTCAACCCACTGAAAAAGCTCTGAACTAAGTTCGGCTTGGAGATGTCGTGGTGCGGGCATCTGTCTAGGAGCTCTCGAAACCTCTCCCATGCCTCGTGAAACTGCTCGTTGGGGAACATGGAGAAGTTGCTGATCAGGGCCCTCGCTGCATTCGTCCGCCCGAGTGGATAGTACTTGTTCAAGTACTCGGTGCGGAGCTGCTCCCAGGTGTAGACAAACTTCCCCAAGTGTTTCAGCTAGGTGGCTGCTCTATCTGCCAGTGAAAAGGGGAAGGCTATCATCTGAATCATGTCCTGATCCACGTGGCGATCATGGACAGTGCTGCAGATCATCAGGAACTCCTGGAGGTGGAGGTGGGGCTCCTCAGTGGCAAGTCCGTGGAAACAGGGCAGCAACTGCAAGGTGTTCGGGGGGAACTTGAAGTCCCCCACGATCGCTGGCACTACTACCCAATGATGCATGAGTGTCGATCCGGGGTTGTGCAACTCCCGCATCGGTCGTGGTGGTCCTCCTGCCGCGGCGGCTGCCGCTGCGGCGGCGGTGGCTGCTGCTGCTGCTGCGGCTGCTGCGGCTCGTGCCTCTGCATCAGGTATCTCCTCAGGCTCGCTCTGCTGGTCTCGCTCTGCTCTGAGCCTCTCCAACTCTCTCCTCATCTCTATCATGAATGCCCCCTGATCACGTAACTGTTGCTGAACTGTCTCAAGTGATGCGATCAGGGTGGAGTTGATCGCCCCCTGGTCTAGTACAAAATGCTCTGGCTGACGGGGGTGATCATCTGAACTGCCGGCCATAGCGACGTCTGCAAAATCAAACGAGCCCAACTCAGGTGCTGTCAAATCTGCTAATCTCTCCTCGGGCTCATGTCTCTCAGTACCAAAAGAAAGGGGGTCGAGGGGGAACACGGCGGAGTCGTACTCGGGCTCGGAGAGCTGGTCTCGGCTCTTGCAGGCCAACCTAGATGATCGGGTAGACGTGCCCGAAAGCGGTGCAGCCAGAGGCTGCCTAAGAGAGCGTCTACCCATCATCTTGATCTGGCGAGTAGTGCGGATGAGATCTGGAGCAACTATGATCACAAAACAAACCCCCGGTTCACCAACGCAACGCGAGCTGAAGACCGTGAAAGTTCGGTCAAATTATCTTGTCGATTTTATTAGGTGAACACACAAAATATCAGAGCGCTTACGTGACCTGTTAGGATACCCGATGCTATCCCAACCGACTGGCCCGCACGGAAAAGTCGGTAATCAGTCGGGACTAGCACCGGAGGGTTCTACCTAGGGTGCGGGTCACTCTCTCGCGCATCCAAACCATCCAATGAGGGGGTTGCTCTCCCCAAGACAAAATTATTAGGGTGAGCGTCTTTTAGGATCAATAGTGTTAACCAGTCCCAAATTTATGGTTTTTCTTTTTTTTAATATTTTTCAAATCAAACAAAAGGCCTAACGAATTTTTCGGTTCTCCTGATTATTAAGTCTGAAAACAGGGGGGAGAAGTCGAAAAAGCCGATGCATGATAAAATCAATGATGCATGCAAAGTAAGGAAGGCGTACCTGACTCCAGCACTCTACATGCAATATGATCCGTGCATAAATGTAAAGACAGAAAGGAAACTACCTATATGATGCAACGGGAAAGCCGAGTCCTAAACGAGCAATTTCTAGCGAAGAACCGTCTAACTTAGTCACTCGCCCTCGATCCAAAGAGTCCGGTCTAGACCTACCCCTCCTCTTCTCGACAAGTCGAGTTCAGGAGTAGCGCTTGACGTGGCAGGCTCGCGGTGCGTAGGCTCTCAGGAAAGCGACTAAGCTATTTTTATTATTGATTTATTAGTAGGTCAAATTAACGTTCTATGGGAACAGATAATCAGTTAGGTGTGTGGATCCTACCAACTACGGCACAATCACCAGAAATTCCTAAGTCTAGGGGCTCGAGCAAAAACCGCGTAAACACCGGAAAAGGCAGAAAGAAAATAAAATAAAACCGTGAAAAACTCAAGAAAAATCGTGCAAGTCCTAAGGGTCCCCTGAGCACACCGGTGCTCGGCGAAACAGACCCGCTAGGTCAACCAAGTCCAAGTCCAGTCTGAGTCCCTGTATTATTACAACAATAATAGTCAAATATCCTAATCTAACCTCACCCACTCAACTCTCTCTCTCGCTCTCTCCTGCGGCTCCGTGCAGAAGGGAGCCGCCTCCGAGTCTCGCGGTTGCGTCGGCTTCTCGAAATCGGCCGCCTCGATCCTCGGTCCCTCGCAAGAAAAAGAGACAAGTGGTCAGACCATATTATTATGAGAAAATATCAGGAAAATATATCTACAAAAATCTATACAAAAAGCCGCGGAAAGGGAAAACCACGGAAAAACTCAAGAAAAATGACTACTAAGCTGTGCTCCCCGGCAACGGCGCCATTCTGATAAGCGAAAAACCGAGCGACTAAGGTAAAGGTACAAAAATGGTCGTTGCGACCTCGGTCGCTCAGATGCGCTCAATCAAGATAAATGAACCACTAATGACAAATCAAGCAATCAAAACACGAATAGCGGTCCTACTATGTGATTAACCTGGTATAGCACCCAGGGTCGAACTCAAGGAGCACGGATTGGCCGAGAGGCCTACGAAGTAGTCAAATCAAATAAAAGAAAAGAGGAAAATATCTTTAGTGGTTTTTAATTATTTTTATATTTTTTTGGATTTTTAAGTTTATTAAGAAAATAAGAAAAGCAAGGAAGAACACAATTCAACAAATTATTTCAAGCACCAAAAATCAACCAAAAATCAAAACAAAAATATTTTTATGTGTTTTATATTTTTTTATGTTTTTGGTGAATTTTTGATAATTTTCTGATATTTAATTTATTTTCTAAAAATCAAACAGTAGCAAAAATAAGAGGTACTGTCCAGCCGAGGCAAGAAACCCTAGATAAAATATCTAAGGGCCTCAAAATGGCCTGGAGGTAATTTTCCTGTAAGGTAGGTAAAACAAGGAAAATTTAGGTACCAATTTTATTGTTTTTGGATTTTTAAATTTTTTTACTAGAATTTTTATGGGGTTTTGAGTGTTTTTAAGTTTTTAGTGGTTTTCAGTGAGGAAAAAATAGCCAAAATTGGCTAGAAAATCAAGCAAACTAAACTAAACAGTAGCAAATTTTTAGGGAATTTTTGAAGGAGTTTTTATATTTTTTTGTGATTTTTCAAACTAGACAGTGACAAAATAAGAGGTTTTTGAATTTTTAAAAATACCAAACAAAATAAAAAATGTCCTCAAAAATCTACAAAACTCCTACACCATGGCAGGAGCCATGTGTCAAATTTTTGTTGGATTTGGAGGTGATTTGATATTTTATTCAAAAATAGAGATAGGGCAGTGTGCACAGGGACCAACGTGCAAATACCCAAAGTTCTGGGGGTCCAGGTGCAATTAACCCAGCAAATCACGCGCCAAGCGCGTGCCTGGGGCACTCAGGGACCTATATGTAAGGAAAATAAGTCCCGAGGACCTATTGGTAACACGTACCAAAAGTCCAAGGGGCTCAGTTGCAAATAACCTAAAATAAAACGCACATGTGTAAATCAATCACGCACAGGGGTATAAATGCAATTAACTGAAAACTTTCATTCATTTCATAACAACCAGAACTACAAGGGCATGGACTGCAAATACACCAAAATAACACGTGACGAAGCACGTGGCTCACAACAGGCAGGGGTATAAATGCAATTAACTGAAAGCTCAGGGTCCTCTATGCAAATAAACCTAAAACTAAACAACGTATTTAAATATTTACAGGACTCAAATGAAATAAAACAAAGATAAGGGCCTAAGGGTAAATTACCCTTTATTAGGAGGGGCTCTGGATGCGCTCCACGTGGCTGATCGGAAGGCTGGGACTGGTGGGCGCTCCAGATGACGTCTCCTCGGATCTGACGGTGTCGGCTGCTCCAGGGATGGACGGCCCAGATTAGAACTGGAGCGAGGGGTGAAGATCGACGGCGCTGGAGGATGCTGGAAGAACAAAGCCCCGGCGAGCTTCGCCGGGCTCGTGTGAGCGTTGCGCTCCTCCTCGGAGCACTCTGAAGGTCGGAGAAGAATGCTGGAATGCTCCCGCGTCTGCTGCGAGGCTCCGATGATCGACCCGAGCTCGGAGGAGCTCAGGCACGGTCGGCGGAGCTGGGTCTCCCGGCCTGGATGACCAAGCCCTCAGATGGGCTCGGTAAAACCTGCAAAGGGGCTCAGAAGACTCGCGGGTCGAGGGCAAACTGCCTCGACCCGGTTAGGCAATGTGGAGGTGGCTGGTGCGTCGGGGTGACGGGCTCCGGCGAAGGTGGAAGACGGTGGAGCCCGGGTTCCCATCTCCTGTGCGAGCTGGGTTGTGTGAGTGGGTGGAGAACGTGCAGCGGAGGAAGGCGGAGATGTGGGTCGGGTCCGATGGTCGAACGGTGGTCGGAACCGGGGTGAATCGAAGGAAGATGACGACGGCGAAGATTGGGGGAAAACGGAAATTAGATGGAATAGCTAAGCTAAGGGATTACCTGGGTGAAGGATTAGACTGTGGCGGAGCTGGGGAAGCTCCCGGTCGTCGCCTCAAGGGATGTCTCTGCCCAAGGCTCGAAGCTCGCCCAGGTGGCGAAGCTACGGCGGGTGTATCGCCAGATCAGTGGGTTCCTCCTCCTCGCCTCACTGCAACAGGCGGAGACGCTCGCTGTCACTCGTGCGGTCACTCTGGAGCTCACAGGGAAGAAGGGGAATGGCCAAAGATGTCGCGGGAAGGCGGCTGAGCTCCAGCTTTATATGGCTAGGGGTCCGAGAAGATGGGGTCCGGGCAAGCTCAGGAGCGCGCGGATCCCGAGGGAGCGGCTCCGGCGAGGATGCGGATGCAAGGAGAATGATTCGGACCCGGGGTTTGGGTTAATGGCGGTCGGGTCAGCCGGATAAAAATAGGAGAAAACGGGTCGGGCAGGACGGACCCGGCTATGGTGGTCCTGGGGGGAGAGTTGACCGGGGGTCAACAATCCCCCGTGGACCAATCAGAGCCCGCCAAGCTTTGAATTTTTATTTAATTATTTTGAGCCAGAAAATGACCGAATTTACAAAAACTTAAAACATGAAATATTTTTATTTTATTTTTTTCTATTTTTGTGATTTTTAATTAATTTTTGGAATTAAAAATAAGGTAGGTACATAGTAGGGTTAGATATAGGTATATATACAATATGTGGGATTTTGATTTTTGATTTTTAATTATTATTTTTGTACACCTTTATCTTTATTTTATATTTTATTTATTTATAGAATAAAATAAGGAATAAAAGGATGTTTTTATTTGATTTTTATTATTTATATACATAAGTAAAATAAATAGATATGTACATCTATATACATGGTATATGTACAATGTATTTTTGCATTTTTGATTTTTGTTATTTTTATTTGATTTTTGTTTTGATTCTTTTATTTTATTCATTTACAATATATAGCATAGAATACTTACAACAAGTTTGGAGAATAACTTTATTTATTTACAAGGTTAAATAAATATAGGAACATGGTTTATGTACATGATGAAAGGGTATTTTTGATCTTTTTGCTTTTTTTAACTTTTTATTTTGTTTTTATATTTTATAGATATATACAAGTATTTACAAGTATATTTTTGGTGAGGAAAATATAGTTTTATTTATTACACAAATCTTTACACACGAGCTCCTATCTCCCTCTACTTTGGCTTTTATGCGGTCAGGCCCATGCTGAGCCCTCCCTTGATTAGGTTGCTCAATATTTATTCTAAATATTTCCCTCTTTTTCTTTTTAATCTTTATTCTTTTATTTTTGCACAAAAACATGCTAATTATAGGTTTTTATACAATGCATGCTTTTGGTAATTATTTATACTTACATATATCTACATGCATTTGCAAAGGTTTTTGTAGCTAAAATATAAGAATAAAGAGTGATGAATGGGTATTCATCACTCCTCTCAGTTGAGAAGTAATCTGATCTTGGTCCAGATGTTGGACAACGATCTGAATATGATTCAGATTCTATGAGAAGATAAGATTTGTGGTCTTGATTTAATAAAGCATCTATGAGAGGTCCGCAAGAGTTGTATTTGAGATGCGATCTCAATATCCAAGTCACTATACGTGGAACAATACAATTGTCATGTCCTTATCTCCAAGTATCCACAGAGAAAGTGCATTATCCTTGAAAGAGTTCATGGATAATTTCATTGTTGATATACGTATCCGAGCATTGAGAAAATAGATAACTAAATGAGATTTAATTATCATGAATAATATGATTTTTATTCATATTATAAGGAGAGTTGTCTTAGATAATTAAATGTGATTTAATTATCAAAGATATGAATAATGTGAATGTGATTCATATTATTTGGGCACATGAGAATTGAGATCCAAGAAGATTAAATGTGATTTAATTATCATGGATATGAATAATGTGGATAGCACTATCTACATTAATAATATATATTATAAATGTGATTTATAATATATAAGAGCGTTGTTTGTAATTTACATCTGTTAATTAAATGTTAATTAAATGTAGATTCACATTATACAATTAATTAAAAATGTAATTCACATTTTTTGGATTGTGAATGTGATTCACAATTTTCTAGTGGCAAGATCGTAATATTGACAAAATAATTATGAATTATTTTTGTAGAATAATTTACAATAAGTGTTGTTGTAAATATTCGAGATTTCCATGTAATAATGTAATCTCATGAGAATACATAAGATTCCTACCAACTCCCATTAGGAAAGGGTGATATAATCTTCATTCTATAATCTCCATGCCTGATTAATTTAATTTGAGATTAATTTATATTGATTTATCATTATATATTTAATCTAAATTAAATTAATTATTATTGTATTTTTACAGCAAAATCTTGTCCATTAAAAGAAACACAAATCAATGTGAGCCATTGAATTTGTGTTGTCCATGGATGGAGATCTATGGATCCCAAAATACTATATAAGAAGAGTCATTCCATGCTCTTCAAGTTACGCAAGTTGGAGAAAACAAAAATATGCTCTCTGTCTCTCATTCTCTATACGCCATCTCTCACCCTCTCTCTCTCTTGTGGTCGTCCACCATAATGCCCTAAGAGAGAGTCGCCATCACCGCAGCGTCACCGTTATGTTGCCGGATCATTTGCTCGTGGGATCTCCGTCTCCTTCTGTGCCCCTCGCTCGTGAAAAAGATGTCGGATCTCGTTTGACGAGATCAGGACATTTGTCGCTTGGATCATCAGCATGGATTGAGAGGAGCACACATTTCATCAACGGGTTCATAAGCATCTCCTCCATCGGATCAGACTTGAGACAGGAGGTCTCTTCGTTTATAGACTCGATCGCAACCACACTTCAAGAGGTAACATTAATACTTATTTGTAGTTTAGATGAAATGATGCAAGAAGTGTTCTTCAATCATGTGGTTTTACTGCATGAAAATTTTTTAAATTCCATTGCCCCGAGCAACTAATGCGACTAGTCGCTCCTGATCGCATACGATGCTATCCTCACACTTCTGTGGTGTGCTTAAGGATGTCACCATATCCTTCATTCGTGGAAGTCCAAGTTAGAGAAATGCATTGCACTCTCAACGACTGAAACCGAGTACATTGCAATAATAGAAGCATGAAAAGAAGTGTTGTGGTTACAACGATTCCTTGGTGAACTTGGATGCAAAGATAGTGAGCTGATCATCTTCTGTAATAGCCAGAGCACCATTGATCTAAGTAAGAGCACGATGCAACATGCTCGCACAAAGCATATAGATGTGTGATATCTTAGGTTTAGAGATACTATTGATAAGAAGAATCTCATTCTGAAAAAGGTCCACACAAATGAAAATCCATCAGATATGCTGACGAAGGCCATGACTCGTAACAAACTACAACTCTGTAAAGAGCTGAGCAGTGTCACTTATCAATGATCATCTTCTTGAAGACACCTCCCCATTGGGAATGGAGGGGGAGGTTGTTTGGAACATTATCCATTCCCAATATTTAAAAAAAGGGGGAAAAAAGGCCGATTATTCCTTTGGACTGCTTCATGTAGAAGTAGGATTCGAGAGAGGAGGTAAGAGTAGTATAAATAAGATCCCATGAATGGCATTGGGGATCATCCCAACTCAAGCATCTCTCCCTCTCTTCTGTCTTAGTTCTTTCTACCCAACAAGAAGAGAAGTAGCCCACGCAAGGCATGAGGAGCAAGTTCGCGCAAGGCGCAAAGAGTTAGCTCGCATGGGTGTGAAGAGAAGTCGCATCCATGAGGAGTGTCTGCACTAGAGGTGCGGGGAGCAGCTGTCAGGGAGGTTCATTCTCAAGGAGGGGCATCACGTGATGAGGAGAAGCAATGGTATTGTGTTCTCCAAGTACAAGGTGACAGTTATCTGATTTATTCTTGTAACTAAGCCTCAATTTTGTTGGGTAATAAAACTGAGAAGACATTGTGTCCGCTCATTTTTCTGGCCTAGTGGATTTTGTTGTTTATCGTTATGTCCCACGGATTTTCCTTCTTTATCACATAGAGGAAGGTTCCCATGTAAAATTTCTCGCCTTTTTGTGCATGTCTAGGATTATTTTTCTTGGTTCCACTGTGGAGAACGCTCCACTGCTAGTCATCCTTTGCAGGACAGGTTAAGAGAATCTCTCGATTTCCCAACACCTTAGAGATCCCCTATTCACAATATGGCAAGCTTTATTCAAGGCCTCTCCCCGCATATAGGTTGGAAGTACATAAATTTATAGGAGAGAAATTATCATGTTAGTTAAGGTCCTATATCTTTGTCTTGTTATCCCATTTGATTGTGGTGAATATGAAGTAGTAACTTCATGAAATGTGCTAGATAATTTATGTTGTTCATCAGACAAGTTAGAAGTATATTCACCCCCTCTATTTGACCTAAGGTGTTCAAGTACTTTTCTTGGTTATGTCTCAACCTTATTCTTGAATATAAGAAATTTCTCTAAGGCTCTGTCTTTGATTTTCATCAAATATACATATCAGCATCTACTGACATCATCTATAAAGGTAATAAAATATTTCTTATTATCTTTGATTAATATACCATTAAACTTATAGATATCTGCCTGCACTAGATCGAATATCTTACTATCTCTATAGACAGGTTTAAAAGACTTCTTATGTGTCTTATTATGTATACAAATTTCACATTTTTGAGTTTTATCAATAGTATGTTTAGGGATCAACTCTAAACCCACCGTTCTTTTAATTAAATTTAAGTTCACATGTCCTAATCTACCATACCACATATCACAAGATTCTAAATTATTAACATATGAGATACAGAATTAGAACATTTAGAATTTAAAATATCTACTGAATTAATGTTTACTGAATCACATCTAATTCTAGTACACTAAAAAAAGGCGGGATTGGTGTGCACGTAAATGCTCGTTATGTGCACGCCTAGTGCCCGCCACGTGTACGCCCGGGAGTTGGGCGAGCAAATGTGCTCGTTTAGGGCGTGTTCGCTGCTATGAGAGTCGCTCCGGCTGGTGGGCGAGCCCTTTCGGACGCTCTGTGCTCGCTCGCCTATCGGGCGAGCACATCTATGTGATCGCCTCTATTAAATAGGGCGATCAATCGGAGAGCATATGCCGAGCACCAGGCGAGCACATGTGCTCGCCCAAACTGATTTCCAGGAAAAAAATTATACAGGTTCGACGAGGTTTTGACGCCCTGTCGAACATGTATATCCTGCCAATAAACCACCGCAGGTACTTATATTATAGCAGTTTGTTAACTACGATAACTAGCACTGACAAGTGAAATTCACGCAATATACATGAACTTAGAAACAAACATTCAAATTTAACATCTAAATATTACAAATATTTGTCCGTAGCAACAACGACAAGTAAATTACAACAAATTATATTATCAAAGTTCGTATAAATTAAAAGATGTGCTAAAAGTTTAACAAAAATACAAAACAAAACCAACAAAAATTTATTTCTTCTTTGATCTAAAAAATTTAGACATTAAACCCTGCTTTGATTTCTTTTTTTCCTTCTCCTTTTCTTTTAACCTCGCATACATGCATGCCTCTTCTTCAGGGTCGTTCTCCTCCTCCTCTTCGTCATCAGATTCAATCTCTTCAAGTTGAGATGCACGCCCTTGCGACCTATATTATATATGAAAGATATATATCTATTACTTGCATTTTGTATATATAGAAATATAAAATTATTACTCATTTTATAAGTAGAATACTTACATGTAAGCTGTGAACTCTTCTCGGAGCTTCGTCACCTTATCCACCATCATCGCCATCTGCGACTCCATTGGAATTCATGATTGGGGCGGATGAGGTTGTGTATACGATGGCTGAGAGTATGTAGAATAGGAGTGACGATGTTCCTCCACATAATATGGAGGAAGACCACCAAGCGTCTGCTTCCTGTTCACCACAACGTCCCTCTCCTCCAATACCTTATAAGATTTTCATTGTTTAATATAAAATTATATATTAGAAATGAGTATAGTAAGATAATATTTATCTATATATACCTGCTTCCAGATCATTTTATCAAATGGTGGTTGCTCTCCAGTTGGATCGACACCCCATTTTTCTGCAGATAGTGCTAGATAACGATCCTGAAATACAAAGTTTAATATATTTAAATGAGTTATAATATATCATTTAATTGTAAATAAATTGATAGACTTACCAACAATTCTCCAGCTTCAGGAGTGGACCATTTCGACTCTCCTTCTCTCCCACTCATGTCGGACCTCGACCACCACTCCTGAAAAGAGGGTTCCCTTTCCAACCTAGCTGCCTGAAAAATAATTTTAAGATATAATAACATCATTGTATTATATTAAAGCATATCTCTAAAAATTAATTTTAAATCGTAATACCATCTCCGCTCTAATCTGATTGTGGCTTTTAGAGCCACTTGTCGACTTAATCCTTTGTTTCTGGCGGTTTGTTCTTCCCGCCGTAGATCTTCTTCCAAACTCAGCATTCGCAACGAATGCATCACAGAAATCTGCCCATCTGCAAGGATTATGTTATGATTATTGATTGTTTTAAAAATTTTATTATAAATTATTTGACAAGTACAATACCTATCCTCTGTACACCATGTTGGCGGAAACCTCTTCATCTCCTCAAAATTCATCTCCTCGCATCCCGTCTTCGCATGCGAGTCTCTCCTTGCCTTTAAAAATGTATCGCTCATTCTCTTTTCTGCCAAACGAATGAAGGCTCTACGATAAGCCTCCTTCCCCAGATCAGAGCCAAGGCGAAACCTACTCTGAAAATTACAACAAATTATCAAATACAAAAAACTTGACCAAAAAATTCTGTATCACTTCTTAGAAATTTTTCTTACCAGAAACATGTCAAATAGTCTCTCCTATTCTGCAGCAGGGATGCGACACCATCTAAATTGCATGGAAGTCAAGTGAGTCTTTATTATGTTGGTTATCTCCTTTGCCACCCTGTTGCTATTCAGAAAATCCCTGCATTTGCTATGATATAATTTATAAATATTTGGAAAATTTTTAATGATAAAATCTATAAAAATTTTAACTTCCATCCGCCGTAACCTCCAACAAAGGGTGGGACGCCGACGTCTGTCAAACTGCAGTAGGTAAAGGCACGGAGGTGCTCGGACATCCAGAAGAAGGAGAGTCAGAACCCATCGATGTCCGTGCTAGCATGGGGACCTGGATTGGGAATCCTGTAGGGGCTGCTGAGGTATATGGCTCTCCATAGCCTCCTACGTAAAAGGGTGGCGGAGGATATCCAAGAGACTCGTAGTAGGCTATCACCCGGCGGACCTCGTCGGACTGTGAATCAAGAACATCATCCGGGGAGGGCTGCCTACTGGATGAAGGTGTGTCTGAGGAAGATGGACGATTGGATCTATGTGATCATGCGCACCGCCACATCCAAAACCTACCATGACTGTAATAATGATGTAATACTTAATTACATATTTATTACTTAAGATTTTAGTTAATTCGATTATAATTGTGTAATAAAACTTACAACTAATCTTCATCATTTATTTCGGTGGGATTAAATGATATTTCTTCATTTTCTAAGTTTTCTGAGTCATCATTTCTGGAGTCAATATCATCTTGTAAGTCAACACAAAAAACTTCATTATCAGCCAATCGAATCGATTCGATAATTGGGACTTCTTCTGTTAAGTCTATTTATTCATGTGTCGGTGTGAATGATTCATCTATGTCATCTTCCTTATTGGTGTAATTATTAGAGATATAACCTAGATATAACCTCGAGAATTTATCTTTACAACAGTTATTGTTTCAACGCTCTTTCTCTTCTTTGATATTTGTGGGAGATAACATACTTGATCCGCTTGAGAAGGTAAGACGAATGGTTCAAATCTGCGTATAAATTTTCTTGGCACCACGTCGACAATGTTATTTCTTCTATCGAGTACTACACCTCCATTAGGTTCATACCAATCACACAAGAAAAGAACTACTTTATTCAAGTCTGGTATACTATATTCCGCTTCTATTATCTCCTTTAAAATTCCGTAGTAATTCATATAATCTTCCTCGTAACAAGATCCGCGAACCATCACTCCATGATTTTGAGTTATTAAATATTTACCAGAATTTAAGGTATGAAAACGATACCCATTACTGTAGCGAGAGTTGTATGATCGGACCTTATAAACAGGACCTTCTCCAAAATATTTTAAAATATGAGAATAGAAATCACCACCGTCCAACTGTTTTGAGCGGTCTTTAAACCAAGCTGGAAATTGATTCCTATAGGCGCTCAGAACTTCGTCATCTGAATATATAAGATTTTCCTCCATAATTTTCTTTCTAAATTCCCTAAAATTGGTAAGAGAAACATAAGTATTACTTGTACATGAATATATACATAAAGTAATACAAATACTTACTGAACATATGGTGTTATTTCCTCGCAATTGTCTAATACGTATAACTCTGCAGCATCCTTCTCTTGTTTCGATAAGAAACGTTTAGTTGCTTTTCCTATCAGATGAGTGGATGGACGAAAGATACTGATACAAGGTTCTTCATCGGAATAAATTGTCTCATTCCTCATGCATCTATTGTGGATAGTCTCCACATCTTCTGTAAGATATCTTGCGCAGAATGTTACGACTTCTTCATATATATATTGTGAACTTATAGATCCTTCAACTTTACTTTTGTTTCGGACCTTTCTTTTAAGAAAGAACATAAACCTATAAGAAAGTAGGTTAAACATTTAGTTGAAATAGTAAATAATGCAAGGAGATTATAATATATTTAATTACTTTTCAAATGGATACATCCAACGATATTTTACCGGCCCTCCTACTTTTGCTCCCCATGTAATATGAATCATCAGATGCTACATCGAATCAAAAAATGAAGGCAGAAATATCTTCTCCAGGTTACACATAATCACAGGAATATTTTTATGAAGATAATTCATCTCCATGCAGTGTATACGTGACGAGAATAACACCTGGAAAAATCTGCTAACATCTGAAATAGCATCCACAACGTTTTTTGATAGCAATCCTCTGAACATTAACGGTAGCAATCTTTCCATAAAAACATGCCAGTCATGACTTTTCATTCCCTTAAATGTAAACTTCTTCAAATCGACCAAATTGGAAAAATTTGATGCATATCCGTCTGAAAACTTCAATTTACTTATTCATTCACAGACAAGCTTAACTTGATTTCTATCTAAGGTATACTTTGCTTTGGGAACTTCAATCCTTCCACTTTCATGTTCCTTTATATGCAACTCTGGCCGATTGCATATGATTTGTAAATCAAGAGAGACTTTACTGTATCTTTAGATCGACTGGTTACATTCATAACAGTATAAAAGATGTTATCAAACACATTTTTCTCTATATGCATAACATCTAAGTTGTGTCGTATCAGTAACTTACTCTAATATGGTAACTCCCAAAATATATTCTTCTTAATCCAATTATGACTGTCACCAAAACCAAGAAGGTTTTTTGTTTTATCTCCATTCTCTAAGACTGATTTCTCTAATTGTTCTAAGTATGATAATATCATATCGCCTGTCCTAATTGGCGGAGGATCTGAAAGATCAATTGTGTTCCTTTTAAAAGACTGCTTCTGTCTTCGATATGGACGATTATTTGGAAGAAACTGTCTGTGACAATAAAAAAACATGGTTTCTGACCGTGTTAAAGCTGGAATGATTTAGTACTCTCCATACAATATAGACAACTTTTACGTCCATGCGTACTCCATTCAGATAACATTGCATATGCTGGGAAGTTATTTATCGTCCAAAGTAGAGCTACTTTCATGTTAACTTATTAGCATCATATGTATCAACTCCATCAACCCATAACATTTTCAACTCATCGATAAAAGAACGTAAATAAACGTCAATGTATTTTCCCGGATGTGTAGATCCTGGTACTAACAGCGAAAGAAACATAAACTGTCGCTTATTACATAACCATTGGGGTATATTATAAGGCGTTGTCATTACTGGCGAGCAAGAGTAATCTTTACTTCTTTCATGAGGATTAAACCCGTCTGTACATAAACCTATAACGCAATTCCTCTTTTCATCGTTAAATGTAGGAAAAGCTAACATCAATTCTTTCCAACAATCAAACTCGGATGGATGCTCCATATACTCATCGACTTTATGTTCCGCGTGCCATGTCATGTACTTCACCGTTTCTTTGCAATAATATAGTCATTTCAATCTCGGAGTCAACGGGAAATAACGTAGAATTTTTCTCGATATTTTTGTTCCACTCTTACTAGTTGTCTGATATCTTGGCTCATTACATTCAGGACACCGTTGTAAATGTTGGTGTTCACCGTAATATAAAATATGATGATTTATGCATGAGTCTATTTTAACTTTCGCTAAACCCATCTTCCGCATCATCTTTTTTGTTTTGTAATAATTATCAGGTAATTCTTCATCTTTTGGTAACATTTTCCTGATAATCCTCAGCATTGCATCAAAATTACGATCGGTCATATTATACTCCATCTTCATCGATAAAAGATCCGAAATCGGAGAAAGTTTTGAATATGTCTTGCAATCAAACCACAATGGCTCTTCCGCTTTTTTCAACAGCTCGTAAAATTCTGCAGACTCTCCGTATGGTTCCTCATCATCTAAAAGAGTAGGATTATATTCTGGACCCGCAACGTCCATAACCATATCTGCAAAAGGATTACTAGTGTCAGCTTCTTATACATCATTCATATTGTCCTCGAAATCCTCACCATGCCTCCACCAAATCTGATATCCATCCATGAAACCCATTCTATAAAGATGTAACCGAGTTTCATCTTTTGATCTCTTCCTCATTAGCCGACATTTCTTACACGGACACAAGATAGTTCCATCTGAATCCACGATACAGGAACCTTGTGCGTAAGCAAATTGTATAAATTCTTGAACACCTCTTTGAAAGGTATTTGCTATACGTCCATCTACTATACGGTTGTACATCCACTTTCTATTTGTCATATTGATGAACCTGGATTAAATAATTTATAATATCAAATTTAGGAAATTGAGGATATCTAAACGTATCCCATTATTGAGATAAAAGATGAGAAGAGAAGTGTATTAATTATGTTATCACTAGAGCCCGTCCATAAGGATTCAAACTTACTAAAAGATAATCGTTGTCACAAGCATCTTTATTTCTAACGAAAATTCGGCAGCATAACCCTGCACCTCTCCCGTATACCTCACAAATCAATAGCAATTAACTTTCGAAATAATCATATTAATGATTATTTCGATAGTAAATTATGATTGATTTGGCATACCGAAGAGGAAGGGGTTATGAACCAAATTTCCGTAAGAAATAAAGAGCTTGTGACAACGATCACGTTTTAGTAAATTTGAATCCTTACGGACCCCCTTAGTCCAGGATCTCCGAACTAAGGAAAGCTAATATAAATGTAATACTTTAAGATCACTTTACGTCATACATTTGTACGTGCTACAGATGAGACTATAAAATAATCTTAAAATATTTATTCATTTATATTAACCGAGCAATTACGTATATTTGGCTGGTTCACGATGAGGATAGGGATAAGTGTGATCCTTATTTAGTTCCTAATATAGTGCTTGGGTCACTAAGAGTTAATGGGCACCTGCAAAAAAAATTCGAACCTACAAACATCAAAATCCACGACCATTGGACTGGGATAAACATCTCAAAGTGAGTCCAATAGTGCTGTGAAAAAATAAAAAAAATATAACCCAGTTAGAGGTGATCAATACTCCAATGTGTTGCACACGCCTCCCGTTGTGCAGGGCCACACACCACCCGGTGTGGAAGGACGCACTGTGTGTGAAAGATTTTGTGTGATTTTCTAATAATTAATGGATAGTATTTTAGACTTATCATCAACCTAACTATAAGTTAATGTGATATACTTAATCACAATAACTAAAATTTAATGTGATAATAAATTATCATAGAATCAAATTTTTTGTTTGTAATTATAATTATCACGCATCAATGATTTTAACTTAAATAAATGTCTAATTCTATATTCACTAAAAAATTGTTATTCCTAAAGGATTTGTATCTCACATGACCTCTTTCAATGAACCTAATGTTTATGAAACTAGTGTTATGGCACTTCTATATATCAACATTCCTAATGTTATTAAACTATTCTTATGACACTTTTCAATGAACCTAATATATGAACCTAGTCTTATGGCACTTCTATATATGTACACTAGCCTTATGACAGTTTAATCAAGCAATTAACATGCCTATAATATTTCATCTATATTAGAAAAAAATTTATTCAAATCTAAGTAAAACTACATATTAAACACCTATAATAAGCATAAGCAAAAAGATTAACAACTAGTGAGATTGAATTTAAGAACAAAAAAATAAAAATATCAAAACCCTAAATCTATTACAACTATGAAATCAAATGAAATATGTAAAACGATGACAAATGATGATAAGATATACCTAAAGAGGGGTGTATGTGAGATTGAATGGTCGAAAGGGAAGCACTCGACGCGCTACCGACGGAGCTCTCGTCGCTGGAGGGGATGAAACGAAACCAAACTCGCGCAAGAATGAGGGGATGTGATGAATACCCATTCATCACTCTTTATTCTTATATTTTAGCTACAAAAACCTTTGCAAATACATGTAGATATATGTGAATATCAATAATTACCAAAAGCATGCATTGTGTAACAACCTATAATTAGCATGTTTTTGTGCAAAAATAAAAGAATAAAGATTAAAAAGAAAAAGAGGGAAATATTTAGAATAAATATTGAGCAACCTAACCCAAGGGAGGGCTCAGCATGGGCCTGACCGCATAAAAGCCAAAGTAGAGGGAGATAGGGGCTCTAGTGTAAATATCTATATAAATAAATAAAATTATATTTTCCCCACCCAAAAATTATGCTTGTACATATTTGTATATATTTAGAAAATATTAAAAACAAAATAAAAATTTGAAAATTAAAAAGATCAAAAATACCCTTTCACCATGTACATAGACCATGCTTCTTTATTTATTTAACCTTGTAAATAAATAAAATCATTTTCTAAACTTTTTGTAAATATTCTATGCTATATATTGTAAGTAAATAAAATAAAAAGAATCAAAACAAAAATCAAATAAAAATAACAAAATTAAAATTACAAAAATATATTGTACAAATGCCATGTATATAGTTGTACATAACTATTTAGTTCACCTATGTATATAAATAATAAAAACAAAATAAAAATACCCTTTTATCCCTCATTTTATTCTATAAATAAATAAAATATAAAATAGGAATAAAATTGTACAAAAATAATAATTAAAAATCAAAAATAAAAAAAACTACATAATGTACATATACCTATATATAGCTACATAATGTAAATACCTCATTTTTTATTTCCAAAAATTAATTAAAAATCACCAAAAAATAGAAAAAAATAAAATAGAAATATTTTGTGTTTTAAGTTTTTGCTAATTCCGCCGTTATCTAGCCTAAAATAAATAAACAAAAATAGAATACGTGGCAGCACCTCATTGGCCCACGGAGATGTTGACCTCCGGTCAACTCCCTCCGCGGACCGTCTTCTCCAGCGGATCTCGTGCCCGACCCGTTTTCTCCTCTTTTTCTGCGCTCGATCCGCTCGCCATCTCCGCAAACCCCGGGTCCTATCGCTTCTTCATACATCCGATACCCTCGCCGGGGTATCCACATTGGGATCCGCACTTCTCACAGCCCTACCCGACCAACCCTAGCCGGACCCGCAACTACTTAAATACCGAGCTCCGCCACCTGATTCTGCTATCTTTGGCTCTCCATTCTTCATCCCGTGACCTCCACAGCTACCCTCGAGGTGACAGCTCCAGGTTGGCCGTGTCGCAGCGAGGAGAGAGTGGTCGGACCACTGATCCGGCGAATAGCTCCGCCGTAGCTCCGCCATTGGTGTGAGCTCTGAGCCTCGGGCCCAGACGACCCTCGAGGCTACGACCGGGAGCTTCCCCAGCTCCAGCCCAGTCTACTTCGCCGCCCAGGTAATCCCTTAGCTTCCCCCTTTCATCCTATTTTCATTTTGACCCAAATCGCACCGCCGCCGTTCTTCGTCGATTCCGACCACCTCGCGCATCCATTCGATCATCGGAATCCCCATCCATCTCCGCCTTCCCTCCGCGCACCTTCTCCGCCCCTCCGTTCAACCCAGCTCGCACAGGAGCTGGGATTCGAATCCCCTCGCCGTCACTTCGCCGGGGTTCGCCCGCACCGACGCACAAACCACCTCCACGACGCCTAACCGGGTCGAGGCATTTTGCCCTCGACCCGCGAAGCTCCTGAGCCTTTTTGCAGGACCAGAGGAGGCTATCTGAGGCCTCCCGACATTCAGACAGGAGCTTCTCCTCCGCCGACCTCGCCGGAGCCCTCCAGGGCTCGGCTGGGCCATCGGAGCCGACCATTAGCTGCGGAGAATCATCGCGGACCTTTTCCGATCTTCAGAGGCAGCAGGGGAGGAGACCAGCGCTTGCACGAGGCCGGTGAAGCTCGCTGGCCGACTGTTCTTCCAGCATCTTCCCCGACCGTTCGATCGTCCTCGACCTCCAGTTCGTATCCAGACCGTTCACTTGAAGAGAGCCAGACACCGTCAGATCTTGGAGAGGCGATCAGGACCGTCCGTGCACGAGGGGTAGCCACCGAGCACCGCACCCGTTCGATCTTCCACGTGGCGTACCCTCAGCCGTCCGATCGCTGCGAGAGCCTCAGCGTTGGAGCGCCAGCCATTTCCAGCCGTCCATCTACACACGTGGCGTGCATCCATCGGGCGACTTAATAAAGGGTAATTTACCCTTAGGCCCTTCCTTATCTTTCATTTCGTTTTAGTCCTGTAATTATTTTCGTCAGTTATTTAGTTTTAGGGTATTTTGCATATTGGACCTCATACTTTAGATATTTGCACTTATACCCCTGTCTGTGTGGAGCCACGTGCTTCGTCACGTGTATGTTTGGGTTATTTGCAACATATTCCCTGTAGTTTTGGATGTTTAGAAATGAATGAAAACTTTTGAGTATTTGCATCTATGCCCCTGTGAATGTTTTATTTGCGCATGTGCGCTTATTTTAGGGTAATTTGCATCTGAGGTCCCCGGATTTTTGGTACGGGTTACCAATTAGTCCCCGAACCTTAGTTTTATTACATATAGGTCCCTGAGTGCCCCAGGCACGCGCTTGGCGCGTGACTTCTTGGGTTAATTGCACCAGGACTCCCAGAACTTTGGGTATTTGCACTTTAGTCCCTCTGCACAGTGCCCTCTTGTCATTTTTGAATAAAATATCAAATCACCTCCAAATCCAACGAAAATTTGACACATGGCTCCTGCCATGGTGTAGGATTTTTGTAGATTTTTGAGGACATTTCTGATCTTGTTTGCTATTTTTAAAAATTCAAAAACATCTATTTTTGGCACTGTTCAGTTTGAAAAATCACAAAAAAAATATAAAAACCCCCCTAAAAATTCTATAAAAATTAGGTACTGTTTATTTTGTGTTCTTTGATTTTCTAGCCAATTTTAACTATTTTTCATCACTGACAACCCACAAAATCTTAAAAACCCTCAAAAACTCATAAAAATTCTAATAAATATATTAAAAACCCAAAAACAATAATTTTGGTACTCAAATTTTCCTTGTTTTTCCTATTTTACAGGAAAATTACCTTCAGATCTTTTTAAGGTCCTTAGGTGTTTTATTTAAGGACTTTAGGCTTGGCTGGACAGTACCCCTTGTTTTCCTTACTGTTTGATTTTTAGAAATTAAAATAAGTATCCTAAAAATTCCAAAAATTCACCAAAAACACTAAAAAACATAAAAAACATAAAAATATTTTTGTTTGAATTTTTGCTTGAATTTTGATGCATTAAATAAATTGCCAAAGTGTGTTTGTCTTCGTTTTCTTTTATTTTCTCCTCATATTGAAAATTCATAAAAATATAAAAACAATTAAAAACCACTAAAAAATGTTTTCCCTTTTTTCTCTGATTATTTTTTGACTACTTCGTAGGCCTTCAGCCAATCCGTGCTCCTTGAGTTCGACCATGGGTGCTATACCAGGTTAATCTCATAGCAGGACCACTTCCTCGCTTCGATTGATTTTAATGCTATTAGTGGTTCGATTTTTCTTGATTTAGCGCATCTGAGCGACCGAGGTCGCAACGACCATTTTTGTACCTTTACCTTAGTCGTTCGGATCTCTCATCAGAATGGCGACGTTGCCGGGGAGCACGGCTTAGTAGTCATTTTTTAGCTTTTTCCGTGGCTTTTGATTTTCGCGGCTTTTTGTATAGAATTGTGTAGATATTATTTTTCTGACATTTTCTTACAATAATCTGGTTTGACACTCTTGTTTTTGTTTTCTTGCGAGGGCTTGAGGATCGAGGCGGCTTCTTCGGAAGCCGACGCAACCGCGAGAACCGGAGGCGGCTCTCTTCTTCACAGAGCCGTAGGAGAGTGCAGGAAAGCAAGCAGGAGTGCGGGAGTCGCGGAATAACCGCGGATTAGCGTAGCTTAGATTAGGATTTATTTCCAGTACATTTGATTATTGTTGTAATAATACAGGTACAGTCAGAGATAGTTAGACTCTCGGGTCTATTTCGCCGAGCACCGGTGTGCTCGGGGGACCCTTTAGATTTTTCGCGGTTTTTCGCGGTTTTAACTTTTTAGCTGCCTTTTCCGGTGTTTACGCGGTTTTTGCTCGCGCCCCTAGACTTAGGAATTTCTGGTGATTGTGCCGTAATTAGTAGGATCCACACACCTAACTGCTTATATGTTCCCATAGAACGTTAATTGGACCTACTAATAATAAATAATAAAAATAACTTAGTCGCTTTCCTGAGAGCCTACGCGCCGCGAGCCTGCCCCGTCAAGCGCTACTCCTGAACTCGACCTGTCGAGAAGAGGAGGGTGGGTCTAGACCGGACTCTTTGGATCAAGGGCGAGTGACTGAGTTAGACGGTTCTGCGCTAGAAATTGCTCGTTTAGGACTCGGTTTTTCCCGTTGCATCATTTAGGTAGTTTTCTTTCTGTCTTTAAATTCTGCGCGGATCACTTGCATGTAGAGTGTTGGAGACAAGGTACGCATTTCTATCTCAGCATGCATCATTGATTTCTCGCGCATCGGCTTTTTCGTCTTCTCCCCCCTGTTTTCGGACTAAATAATCAGGAGAACCGAAAAATTCGTTAGGCCTTTTGTTTGATTTGAAAAATATTAAAAAGAAAAACCATAAAATTGGGACTGGCTAAGACTATTGATCTTAAAAACCGCTCACCCTAAAAACTTTGTCTTGGGGAGAGCAACCCCCTCATTGTGTGGTTTGGATGCGCGAGAGAGTGACCCGCACCCTAGGTAGAGCCTCCCGGTGCTAGACCCGACTGATTACCGACTCTTCCATGCGGGCCAGTCGGTTGGGATAGCATCGGATATCCTAACAGGTCACGTAAGCGCTCTGATATTTTGTGTGTTCACCAAAATAAAATAGACAAGATAATTTGATCGAACTTTCACGGTCTTCAGCTCGCGTTGCGTTGGTGAACCGGGGGTTTGTTTTGTGATCATAGTTGACTCCAGATCTCATCCGCCTTACTCGCCAGATCAAGATGATGGGTAGACGGTCTCTTAGGCAGCCTCTGGCTGCACCGCTTTCGGGCACGTCTACTCGATCATCTAGGTTGGCCCGCGAGAGCCGAGACCAGCTCTCCGAGCCCGAGTACGATTCCGCCCTGTTCCCCCTCGACCCCCTTTCTTTCGACACTGAGAGACATGAGCCCGAGGAGAGATTAGCAGATTTGACAGCACCTGAGTTGGGCTCATTTGATTTTGCAGACGTCGCTATGGCCGCCAGATCAGACGATTACCCCGGAGGTCCACAGGGAGACCAGCATGTTGTATTTGACCAGGGGGCGATCAACTCCACCCTGATCGCATCACTCGAGACAGTTCAGCAGCAGTTACGCGATCAGGGGGCATTCATGATAGAGATGAGGCAAGAGTTGGAGAGGCTCAGAGTAGAGCGAGACTAGCAGAGCGAGCCTGAGGAGATGCCTGATGCAGAGGCCGCAGCTGCAGCAGCCGCAGCAGCAGCAGCAGCCGCTGCCGCCGCGGCAGGAGGACCACCACAGCCGATGCGGGCGTTACACAACCCCGGATCTACTCTGATGCATCACTGGGTGGTAGTGCCAGCGATCGTGGGGCACTTCAAGTTCCCCCCGAACACCTTGCAGTTATTGCCCCGTTTCCATGGACTAGCCACTGAGGAGCCCCACCTCCACCTCCAGGAGTTCTTGATGATCTGCAGCACTGTCCACGATCGCCACGTAGACCAGGACACGATCCGGATGATAGCCTTCCCTTTTTCACTGGCAGATAGAGCAGCCACCTGGCTGAAGCATCTAGGGAAGTTTGTCTACACCTGGGAGCAGCTCCGCACCGAGTACTTGAAAAAGTACTATCCACTCGGGCGGACGAATGCAGCGAGGGCCCTGATCAGCAACTTCTCCATGTTCCCCAATGAGCAGTTTCACGAGGCATGGGAGAGGTTCCGAGAGCTCCTAGACAGATGCCCGCACCACGACATCTCCAAGCCGAACCTAGTTCAGAGCTTTTCAGCGGGTTGACGCCAGAGCTTCAGGGTCTGGTGAATGCTTCTTGCGGCGGGTCCTACTTTGCCAAGGACCACGACCAGGTCTGGGCCATCTACGAGGAGATGTCCGAGAACTACATGGTGATGTCCCAGACCAGGTTGTATTCTCAGAGACCCCAGCCACAGCAGCCAGGACCCGTGCAGTACCAGCGGATAGCACGGGTAGATGCAGGTCCATCCAGTTCGTCCGCAGTCGCAGCAGCACAGGCAGAGTCATCCGCTGCGGACATGGGTATTATCAGCGAGAAGTTGGACCGCATGGAACTGATCGAGAAGAAGCAGTGCCAGAGCATCACTCAGATGGAACAGATGGCACAGGTTCTGAGCGACATGAAGACCCAGCTCATGTGTCTCCAGGAGACACAGACGACTTCACAGCCCCGTCTTCTGTCGCAAGGCGATACCGGCGGCAGCAGCAGCTCGTCCCAGCGCTCCAGCTCCTCACAGCAGCCTAGACAGGTTCACCTTGTACAGGCGGAGCCGTACCAGCAGCCGCAGCCTACTTACCAGTCCCCACCATCTCCAGACATGCAGATGGTGATCTACCAGCCGGATCAGCCTCTGGCAGTACTGCCGCCAGACCCCTTCGATGCAGAGCCGTTGATGGATGTCAACGGGATTTGGTATGACCGCCCCCAGCCTGGGATCCGACGAGACCATCCCGAATTCAGGTGGGGGAGTGGTGGTGCCCAGCCCCAGCAGCAGCCGTCAGGACAGGGAGGGCAGTACTCCCAGCAGAGAGATCATCACCAGTCGCAGCAGCAGCACCCAGCACACCAGCAGCACCAGCCATCATCCTTCGGTCCTCGTCCCTATCAGCAGCAGGGACAGTCGTGGAGGCATGAGCAGCAGGCTCACCCGATTCAGCAGCAGCACCCGTCCTCATATCCCTCTTACCAGCACCATCAGCAGCAGATCCAGCAGCCTCACCCACAGAGAGGCTACCCGTCGGGCTCCCACGAGAGCCCCGCTTTGGATGACATCGCCCGCCTCCTCACGGACCAGCAGGCCACATTCAGACGGGAGATGGACGAGTTCCGCTAGGAGATGCGGGACTTGGTGAGAGGGAAGGCCGCCATTCCAGCCCAGATTGAGCCGAACCCGAACAATCTCAAGAGGAAATCTGAGCAGGTAGTACATACTGAGTTAGCCACTCCTAGTGACCCATTTGATGATACATCTTCGGATCTATTTGATGCTGATTTTGTCACACTTAGGAGCGGTAGGACCCCAGCAGGCGGCGGCGCCTCATCTGAGCTTCACCACGAGGATACTTCAGAGGCGCCACATGAGGAGGAGGAGAGCGGTACTGAGGCCGCTCCAGATGATGATGGTGGCACTGATGCCACCAAGGATGCTGATCCTACCGGCGGTACTGAGGCCGCCGCTTCACCAGTTCGAGGAGGTGGTACTGACGCCACCAGTAGAGCCGAGCCAGCCCGCGGTACTGATGCCGCGAGACGTCTACTACCAGCAGCAGCAGCAGAGCCAGCCCGTGGTGGTACTGAGGCCACCGGTGTTTGTACAGATAGAGATGTTGTCTTTCCTCGCATTCCTGTATCTCAGAACTCTGTTATGAATAAAGGAAAAGGTTTACTTTCTTCTGGTCCCACTGTGGTGCATGATGTATGTGTGGATCCGGTCCTTGAACCGTCTAGACCTTTTCCTAGTCCTTCATCTGAGAAGGACCCTGTGATCCCCTTCCCTAGAGCCCTTCAGATGGGGAAGGGGAAGAAAAAAGAAAATCCAAAAAAGAGAGAGCTTGAGGAGTTCAGCCAGAGCATGATTGATAGGTTCCACATCCAGCTGACTCTCCAGGAGGCTTTGCAGCACATCCCCCTTCTCCAGCGATCTTTGAGAGACAGGACTACAGTCAGGAGGAGGAGGAGGAACCACACTTCCGAGATCCATGTGCTGACAAAAGCCACGTGTTTTGCGATCCAGAACCGACTGCCAGCCAAGAGGCCAGATTCAGGGGCCCCGTATGTCAGATGCCAGATCAGTGAGCAGAGGTTCGGCCGTACTCTTCTAGATAGCGGATCGTCGATCAACCTTCTTCCGGCAGCCCTTCTCGACCACTTCGAGTTGGGCACTCTTCGACAGAGCAGGACAGTCCTTCAGTTCGCTGATCGATCTGTCAAGAGGCCGAAGGGGTTATTACGAGACGTTATCGTCACGATTCAGGGCCTGAAATTCCCCGTGGACTTCGTAGTGTTGGACATGGAGATCCCTGAGTCAGTGGCCGATACCCCCATCATCCTTGGTCGTCCGTTTTTGGCCACAGCCAAGGCGGTGACTGATCATGATAGCGGGAAGGTGTACTTTCGCGTCGAGGGCGAGAGTATACAAATAGAGACGGTCGAGGACTACAGAGCTAGAGAGAGAACCCGCTCAGATGCGAGTACAGATTCAGAGCAGCTGACAGACACAGAGCCAGACATCCATCAGGACTGTGATTTTGTGATCACAGACGATGAGGCAGCTTGGGCAGACCCTGCAGCACAGACCATCCTCTCATATTCAGATACAGCTGATGCCGAGATGATAGCAGAGGAGAGTCTGGAGAGCACAGCCCTAGTTCAGGATACCATAGAGGCAGCAGAGCCGGTCCTTGATCGCGACACGATGTTTAGTGATGGTGGTGCTGAGGCCACCTTGTTTTCCGGTGGTACTGAAGCCACCGCGATCGATACAGATCCCTCGGATTCAGAGTCTGATTGGGCCGATTGCTATGATCAGATGCCAGACATGAGTCCACTTGAGCCTATAGATGCGGAGGAGGTAGATGCAGAGCCGAGCAGAGACAGTGCAGTTGAGCAGCCTTCTCCCGATCCAGTTTGCGAGAGTACGCTTTCACTTTCCCAGGCAGATTTGGCAGACCTAGCAGCTTTCACTCAGTTTCTTCCGCAGCCAGATTTGCCAGCACCCAGCATTCCAGAGCTGAAGCCGCTCCCTACTTCGCTGAAGTATCGATTCCTTGCGGGCGATCCAGAGATGTACCCAGTCATCGTCTTCGCCGAGTTGACTGGAGAGCAAGAATCCCGTTTGATGGGGGTTCTTGAAAAGAACCGCAAGGCGATCGGATGGAGCATAGCGGATCTCCATGGGATTAGTCTAGCAGTGTGCTCCCACCATATCTATCTTGAGGAGGGGGTGAAGCCGTCGCGTGAGTTCCAGCGGCGGTTGAACCCCAACCTGAGAGAGGTCGTGATGAAAGAAATATCAAAATGGTGGAGCGCAGATTTTATTTATCCCATTTCCGACTCCAAGTGGGTCAGCCCCTTGCATGTCGTGCCCAAGAAGACGGGCATCACGACTGTGATCAGTGAGTCGGGAGAGGAGATCGCTACACGAGTACCCACCTCTTGGAGGGTTTGTGTTGACTACAGGAGACTCAACCAAGCCACCAAGAAGGACCATTTCCCCCTGCCTTTTATTGACCAGATCATTGAGAGACTGGCAGGGAAGAGCCATTATTGCTTCCTGGATGGGTACTCGGGCTACAACCAAGTGGCCATCGCTCCTGAGGATCAGGAGAAGACCACCTTTACCTGTCCCTTCGGCACATATGCTTTTCGACGCATGCCATTTGGGCTATGCAACGCCCCTGCGACTTTTCAGAGGTGCATGCTGTCGATCTTTTCGGACATGGTAGGGGAATGTTTGGAGGTCTTCATGGACGATTTCTCGGTCTATGGCGACGGATTCGATTCTTGTCTTGACTGCCTAGACCGGGTACTCCAGCGATGTATTGAGTATCATTTGGTTCTCTCTTGGGAGAAGAGTCACTTCATGGTGACTCAAGGGATGGTGCTTGGCCACATCATCTCCAACAGAGGCATGGAGGTTGATCCGGCCAAGGTTGATGTCATTAGGAAACTCACACCGCCGTTCAATTTGAGGCAGCTACGGTCATTCCTGGAGCACGTTGGATTTTATAGGAGATTTATTCAGGATTTCAGCAAGATTGCCCGACCGTTGACTGACCTCTTGACGAAAGACACCGAGTTCCTTGTCGATGACAAGTGTCTCTCGTCCTTTGCGACTCTCCAGCAGCATGTTATTGAGGCTCCTGTCCTCCAGCCGCCTGATTGGTCTCTCCCATTCGAGATCATGACGGATGCCTCTGATTTTGCCGTGGGGGCAGTGCTGGGGCAGAGGAGGGATGGAGTTCCGTTTGCTATACACTACGCTAGCCGCACATTGGATTCCGCCCAGCGGAATTATACGGTCACAGAGAAGGAGATGCTAGCCGTAGTGTTTGCCCTAGACAAGTTCAGATCGTATATCATTGGATCTAGAGTGACTTTGTTTACAGATCACACCGCCATCAGGTACCTCATGGCAAAGAAGGATGCCAAGGCCAGACTGACTAGATGGATCCTTCTACTCCAGGAGTTCGACATTGAGATCAAGGATAAGCCTGGAGTTAAGAATGTGGTGGCGGATCATCTCTCCCGATTAGAGAAGCCTGAGGATTCTGAGCAGATTGATCCCATTCGAGATACCTTCCCAGATGAGGCGATCCTTGCTATCGCCTCACTCCCGTGGTATGCCGATATTGTGAACTTTCTCGTTGCAGGGAAAGTCCCACAAGATTGGCCCAGGCAGAGGCTTGAGACCTTCCTTGTGAGGGCCAAGTCCTACCACTGGGAGGATCCCATCCTTTACCACGAAGGAGGGGATAGCGTCTGGCGTCGGTGTATTCCTCAGGAGGAACACCATAGCGTCCTCACTTACTGCCACAAGCTTGAGGCAGGAGGACATCATTCTGGGAGGAGAACGGCACAGAAAGTGCTCCAATCCGGCTTGTGGTGGCCTACCCTCTTCAAGGACTCTGATGAGTTCGTGAAGAGGTGTACTGACTGTCAGAGGATGGGCACTTGTGGACAGCGTGATATGATGCCGATGCAGCCCATTCACTTCTGTGAGGTTTTAGACGCATGGGGCATCGATTTCATGGGTCCATTCCCTAAGAGTCAGGGATTTGAGTACATTCTGTTGGCCGTTGATTATGTTAGTCGTTGGGTAGAGGCTATCCCCGCCCGAGCCGCTGATGCGAGGACAGTTTGCCGATTTTTGAGAAAGCATATCATCACGCGGTTCGTGGTTCCACTAGTTCTGATTTCTGATGGGGGTCTCATTTCATCAACGACCAGGTGAAGGCCCTTGCTAGCGAGTTCGGCATAGACCATCATGTTGCCACACCTTACCATCCACAGACGAATGGTCTAGCTGAGGTGTCGAATAGGGAGATCAATAATATTTTGCAGAAAGTCGTCCGCCCTGACCGAAAGAATTGGTCACAGCTTTTGGACTCGGTCTTGTGGGCATATCGGACGTCTTTCAAGACACCTTTGGGCACATCTCCCTTTCGCCTCGTATATGGCAAGCCGTGCCATTTACCTGTTGAGCTGAGGCACAAGTCACTTTGGGCAGTCACAGACATTTTGATGGATCCAGATGGTATGGGAGACCAGAGAAGGGCAGAGTTAGCTGCCCTGGAGGAGCTTAAAGATGCAGCTTTCTCAAGCAGCCTACATTATAAGGAGAAAGTCAAGGAGTGGCATGATTCTCATATCAGCCACAAGCATTTTGAGATTGGACAGAGAGTATGGCTGTTTGATGCGAGGCTACGATTATTTCCAGGGAAGCTACAGAGCAAATGTAAGGGACCCTACTTGGTCAGAAAGGTACACGACAATGGTAGCATTGATATATCCGAGTTGTCTTCTGATAGTACCTTTCAAGTGAACGGCCAGCGGCTCAAGCCATTTCTAGATCATGAGCCGCGGGACATTATTGTTGCCCCTATTCATTTTGCATGAGATGTGGTCTCTTGACTCACATCTTTTGCATCTCACGCCTGATTTTCACTGTTCCTCCGCCTGTATAGATCCAGTTGTCCATATCATTCTATTCTTTAGTCCCACATCCCTTTTTCTCATCTTATGATTATGCTATACTTAGGGTGTACTTTACCCTAAGTATAGGGGGGATGTCGGACCTGCGAGTATTCTTTTCATTCGTTCTGCTCCTGTTTTGCTGCCTATACTTAGGGATATTTTACCCTAAGTATAGGGGGGGCAGATTCTGTATCTTCTTCACTCAGATTTCCCTTCATGTACAGCTTGCTATACTTAGGATTAGTTAATCCTAAGTATAGGGGGAAACCACCGAGTTCCTCTCATTCTATTCATTTATTCGTTTCTGTACTTAGCCATTCCTTTTCACTTCCCTTTTACTAAGCACGAGCTATGTCTTCTTCATCGCTCTAGATCACTCTGAGGACATTGTTCGAGCTAAGTATAGGGGGGTGTATATATTTCATATATACTTTAGCCATAACTCGTACTTTGTGTGAGTGTGTTAATAAATAAAATGGCTAAAAATCACAAAAATTAAAAAAAAATTTCATGTACATAAACTTCTTTTATCTTGCATATACATAGCTAGTGTACAAAGTATTTTTGTAAAAATGATTTCAAAAATCTTTTGTGTAAAGCTTGTGTAAATATTTTGTATCAAAATTATGTATATAGTACAAAATTTTTCCAAAATGTTTTGAAAATCAAAAGTTTGCAGAAACTTTGTGTAAATTTTTGTAAATATCTTTTTGCAAAACTTGCACCTCATGCAGCATTCATCCATGATTTCAAAACATTTTTCAAAAATTTTGCATGATTGTAAAATATTTGCAAATAGCATCTTGTGTACATATATGTATGTAGTTTTTCCTGGATGAGAGTTGACATTTAAACTAAGCCTGGAATTAAATTGAGAAATGGAGCTTGAATAAGATCTTAATCCACTTAACTTTAAGAGGAACCTTATAGGACTTAGGGTTAAGGCTTTTCAGGTCCATAAGGACTTAATTCTTTGAGTCCACTAGGCTATGAGCATATGTCATCTTGATGAGCCTAAGTAGAGCACTTAACAACACACGCATGACTCTTAGAGACAATGGCTTGACTTGCACCTGCACTTTACACATGGCTCTCCACGGATGAGGTAGTGAGGAGGCAGTTTCCTTTGGCTTGGGGTAGCATATGAGGGTAGTACTTCTAGGCGGAACCTCTCTTCTTCTTCTAGTGAAGGAAGTGCGCCTCAACTTGGTCTAGTGGTGATGAAGGCTAAAGACAGAAGCTGTGGGTTGCAATAAAGCTTCAAAAGAGGGATAGTCTACTGGCTCAAGAGGAAAATTTCTTGTAAATATGCTGCACCATGTAGATATGCTGTATAGAAGTCCTTGAAAAAAAATGCAAAAATGCAAAAGAACTCCAAAAAAGTGGTGGGTCGGATTGAAAATTTAATAACCCCACCGGAGTGTATATAGTCAAATAAAGCAAAGCTTATGGTATCCGTGTTACATCTCATGAAGCTTGCAGCGGAAGACTTAGCTACACTGGCTAGGCTTCCAAAAGTCTATACTTCTTCCCCCTCTTCTTGAGCCGGTTGCACTTGAACTTAGAAGGGAATACCCCGCTTCTCGAGGAAAGAGTTGCTAGACCGAGGCATTAGAGTTACCAGGTTGAGGGAGGTTGTTTCTTTGTTCCTTCTGAGGTGGGGAGCCACATATCACTTACACTGCATGGAAAGATTCATGGTCATTAGAGTTTGTGTATGTAGACTTGTTCTGATCTGGTTTATTGAGGAGTCTTGTCCATAGATTGGTGGAACTTAGAGGCTGTTGGGTTTTAAGCTTAAGTCCAAATAAGGTTCCGACACATTAATAATCCAAAGATATGATCAAGCTCCATATCCCAATTTAATGAAGGTAAGTTTAATAATCAACCTTGATCCATGTACATCCTCTTTTTCTTTTTCTTTTTCTTTCTTTTTCACTTCTTTTTCAAATAAGTGTTTGCTAAGGGACTAGCAAAGTTAAGTATAGGGGGGTGATGAATACCCATTCATCACTCTTTATTCTTATATTTTAGCTACAAAAACCTTTGCAAATACATGTAGATATATGTAAATATCAATAATTACCAAAAGCATGCATTGTGTAACAACCTATAATTAGCATGTTTTTGTGCAAAAATAAAAGAATAAAGATAAAAAAGAAAAAGAGGGAAATATTTAGAATAAATATTGAGCAACCTAACCCAAGGGAGGGCTCAGCATGGGCCTGACCGCATAAAAGCCAAAGTAGAGGGAGATAGGGGCTCTAGTGTAAATATCTATATAAATAAATAAAATTATATTTTCCCCACCCAAAAATTATGCTTGTACATATTTGTATATATTTAGAAAATATTAAAAACAAAATAAAAATTTGAAAATTAAAAAGATCAAAAATACCCTTTCACCATGTACATAGACCATGCTTCTTTATTTATTTAACCTTGTAAATAAATAAAATCATTTTCTAAACTTTTTGTAAATATTCTATGCTATATATTGTAAGTAAATAAAACAAAAAGAATCAAAACAAAAATCAAATAAAAATAACAAAATTAAAATTACAAAAATATATTGTACAAATGCCATGTATATAGTTGTACATAACTATTTAGTTCACCTATGTATATAAATAATAAAAACAAAATAAAAATACCCTTTTATCCCTCATTTTATTCTATAAATAAATAAAATATAAAATAGGAATAAAATTGTACAAAAATAATAATTTAAAATCAAAAATAAAAAAAAACTACATAATGTACATATACCTATATATAGCTACATAATGTAAATACCTCATTTTTTATTTCCAAAAATTAATTAAAAATCACCAAAAAATAGAAAAAAATAAAATAAAAATATTTTGTGTTTTAAGTTTTTGCTAATTCCGCCGTTATCTAGCCTAAAATAAATAAACAAAAATAGAATACGTGGCAGCACCTCATTGGCCCACGGAGATGTTGACCTCCGGTCAACTCCCTCCGCGGACCGTCTTCTCCAGCGGATTTCGCGCCCGACCCGTTTTCTCCTCTTTTTCCGCGCTCGATCCGCTCGCCATCTCCGCAAACCCTGGGTCCTATCGCTTCTTCATACATCCGAGACCCTCGCCGGGGTATCCACATTGGGATCCGCGCTTCTCACAGCCCTACCCGACCAACCCTAGCCGGACCCGCAACTACTTAAATACCGAGCTCCGCCACCTGATTCTGCTATCTTTGGCTCTCCATTCTTCATCCCGTGACCTCCACAGCTACCCTCGAGGTGACAGCTCCAGGTTGGCTGTGTCGCAGCGAGGAGAGAGTGGCCGGACCACTGATCCGGCGAATAGCTCCGCCGTAGCTCCGCCATTGGTGTGAGATCTGAGCCTCGGGCCCAGACGACCCTCGAGGTTACGACCGGGAGCTTCCCCAGCTCTAGCCCAGTCTACTTCGCCGCCCAGGTAATCCCTTAGCTTCCCCCTTTCATCCAATTTTCATTTTGACCCAAATCGCACCGCCGCCGTTCTTCGTCGATTCCGACCACCTCGCACATCCATTCGATCATCGGAATCCCCATCCATCTCCGCCTTCCCTCCGCGCACCTTCTCCGCCCCTCCGTTCAACCCAGCTCGCACAGGAGCTGGGATTCGAATCCCCTCGCCGTCACTTCGCCGGGATTCGCCCGCACCGATGCACAGACCACCGCCACGACGCCTAACCGGGTCGAGGCATTTTGCCCTCGACCCGCGAAGCTCCTGAGCCTTTTTGCAGGACCAGAGGAGGCTATCTGAGGCCTCCCGACATTCAGACAGGAGCTTCTCCTCCGCCGACCTCGCCGGAGCCCTCCAAGGCTCGGCTGGGCCATCGGAGCCGACCATTAGCTGCGGAGAATCATCGCGGACCTTTTCCGATCTTCAGAGGCAGCAGGGGAGGAGACCAGCGCTTGCACGAGGCCGGTGAAGCTCGCCGGCCGACTGTTCTTCCAGCATCTTCCCCGACCGTTCGATCGTCCTCGACCTCCAGTTCGTATCTAGACCGTTCACTTGAAGAGAGCCAGACACCGTCAGATCTTGGAGAGGCGATCAGGACCGTCCGTGCACGAGGGGTAGCCACCGAGCACCGCACCCATTCGATCTTCCACGTGGCGTACCCTCAGCCGTCCGATCGTTGTGAGAGCCTCAGCGTTGGAGCGCCAGCCATTTCCAGCCGTCCATCTACACACGTGGCGCGCATCCATCGGGCGACTTAATAAAGGGTATTTTACCCTTAGGCCCTTCCTTATCTTTCATTTCGTTTTAGTCCTGTAATTATTTTCGTCAGTTATTTAGTTTTAGGGTATTTTGCATATTGGACCTCATACTTTAGATATTTGCACTTATACCCCAATCTGTGTGGAGCCACGTGCTTCCTCACGTGTATGTTTGGGTTATTTGCAATATATTCCCTTTAGTTCTGGATGTTTAGAAATGAATGAAAACTTTTGAGTATTTGCATCTATGCCCCTGTGAATGTTTTAATTGCGCATGTGCGCTTATTTTAGGGTAATTTGCATCTGAGGTCCCCGGATTTTTGGTACGGGTTACCAATTAGTCCCCGAACCTTAGTTTTATTACATATAGGTCCCTGAGTGCCCCAGGCACGCGCTTGGCGCGTGACTTCTTGGGTTAATTGCACCAGGACCCCCAGAACTTTGGGTATTTGCACTTTGGTCCCTGTGCACAGTGCCCTCTTGTCATTTTTGAATAAAATATCAAATCACCTCCAAATCCAACGAAAATTTGACACATGGCTCCTGCCATGGTGTAGGATTTTTGTATATTTTTGAGGACATTTCTGATCTTGTTTGCTATTTTTAAAAATTCAAAAACATCTATTTTTGGCACTGTTCAGTTTGAAAAATCACAAAAAAATATAAAAACACCCCTAAAAATTCTATAAAAATTAGGTACTGTTTATTTTGTGTTCGTTGATTTTCTAGCCAATTTTAGCTATTTTTCATCACTGAAAACCTATAAAAACTTAAACACCCTCAAAAACTCATAAAAATTCTAATAAATACATTAAAAACCCAAAAACAATAATTTTGGTACTCAAATTTTCCTTGTTTTTCCTATTTTACAGGAAAATTACCTCCAGGTCTTTTTAAGGTCCTTAGGTATTTTATTTAAGGACTTTAGGCTTGGCTGGACAGTACCCCTTCTTTTCCTTACTGTTTGATTTTTAGAAATTAAAATAAGTATCCTAAAAATTCCAAAAATTCACCAAAAACACTAAAAAACATAGAAAACATAAAAATATTTTTGTTTGAATTTTTGCTTGAATTTTGATGCATTAAATAAATTGCCAAAGTGTGTTTGTCTTTGTTTTCTTTTATTTTCTCCTCATATTGAAAATTCATAAAAATATAAAAACAATTAAAAACCACTAAAAAATGTTTTCCCTTTTTCTCTGATTATTTTTTGACTACTTCGTAGGCCTTCGGCCAATCCGTGCTCCTTGAGTTCGACCCTGGGTGCTATACCAGGTTAATCTCATAGCAGGACCACTTCCTCGCTTCGATTGATTTTAATGCTATTAGTGGTTCGATTTTTCTTGATTTAGCGCATCTGAGCGACCGAGGTCGCAACGACCATTTTTGTACCTTTACCTTAGTCGTTCGGATCGCTCATCATGATGGGGACGCTCGACGTTCTGTTTACGGGCGTGGGCGAGCACATTTACGTGCTCGCCCCGTGCTCTTTAGGTGCTCGCCCCAAAAATGGCACGCGCCCGTTCCACCACGCCTTTATTTTCAACTTGGCGAGCACAATCATGGGAGCACATGTGCTATTAAAATGCTCGCCTATTTACAAAGACTTAACCGCGCCTCCAGATTCAAATGGGCGATCATGCTGGTGAGCACTTGTGCAGCCTAAGTGCTCGCTAGGTGTTGAGCAAGCACATGTGCTCGCCTAGTGCATGGCAGACAGTGCACGTCAATCGCGCTTTTTTTGTAGTGATAGAAAATCAAAATATGTTAAATAAATTTTTCTATAAAATATATCATATCTCATGACGACTTTAATACACTTAAAGTTCAACTCGAAATCATTTCTAACTAAAATGGAGCCAGATAAGACATTCTTCTTAATGTCGGGGACATGCAATATCCTTTGGAAAGTCTAAACACGTCAATAGGAGAATCTTAAGTTGATTTGTCCAGATCCTAGCACTTTAGCCACAGAACCGTTCCTCATCTTTGCAGTCCCACCATTGTAGATTTAATAAGAAGAAAATAAGGTTATGTCACAACAATTATGTCCATTAACTCTCGTATGCACAAGCCACTCATTTGGATCATAGATATGGTGTAGTTCGAGTTTTATAGAGACATACCCCTCTCTAGTTCCAAGTCCTGCAATGATGATATTCACTTGTAGACTCTCATCTACAGCCTTTGGTTGAGCCTTTAAGGATAGACAATCCTTCTTCCAATGTTCAACCTGATTACAGTACTAGTAAGGTCTATTTTTTGCTTTTTTTTCTAGATCTTTCCCTTTGATTTTTTTATTATTGTTAGTACCATTTCCTTTTTCTCTTTTCCCTTCAAGGTCATGAAGTTAACCTTAGTAAGCTAAGGAAAGGACTTTTCAAGCAGAACCTAAGCGCTGGGTCCAGAGTGAGCATCCATGTATTCCCTGTCCCTTTCTGGTCTATAGAGGGGAGTTCTCTTGGAGTTCGAATTCCGTCCAGACCAGTCCGAATAGAATTCCTTAGTCTGCCATGGGGTAGCAGTTGAAGTCTTTGTCTCTGCTTAAAGAATAGTTGCCCAGCCAATTGCGCTAGCCCCTCGACATTCCAGTGGGATCCGTGCCCCTTCGAGTATTTACTGTTTTTTGATAGTCGGGTGTGAGCGGAGTTGGTTCTTTGAATTTGACAGCATCCACAAGTCTAAACAGTTCAAGCTGATCCTCGCGCTATACACTCTGAGACTTTTGCCTCATTGACGTTTATGTATACGAAGTTAACCTTAGTATGAACATCAGCATAAACCACATGTTTTTGTTCCATGTGTTCCTCCTCTATGGTGATTGTCATTATCAAGTCATTCATATAAAAATTTCCCTTTCTGTATGTTAGAGTCATATTAAAGTCTTCCCATGATTTGGAGAATTTTTCTATGATGCACATGACTTTAAACTTCTCTGAAAATTTTATTTTGACATCTTCTAATCCATGGAGCAGGAGTTAAAACTCGTGTTCCTGTTCAGAAACTGACTTCCCTTCGGTCATTGAAAACTTTAAGAACTTAGTGACGGAGTGTTTCTATAACAAAATCTTCGATGCTATACTTCCGGATAAATTTTTCCCATAACCCCTCTGCAGTATGTGTGGACGAACAATATACGTCAAACATATGTTGGACAGATCCAATAAGATGTAACCATGACATATAAGATCACATTCCTTCCACGTGGATTGCACCTTCTAGCTATCGGGTGAAGGATTTTCCGTTTCCACCATAGGAAATTTAGTTTCAAGTACCAAGATTAACGCTATGGTGGTTAACCAAATTTTAATTTCTTGTTGTCAACGCTTGAAATTCTGACTAGTGATTTTTTCAGGCATACCAATAATATCTACCCTCGATTTAAATATGATATCTGACATAGTTATAAACCCCATTTCGTACATCCTTCTAAGATTGTTGCTAACATGATTACTAAGGCAAACATTAGACAGTAATTTTATGGATCCATACGAATCAATATAAATGCATTACATATTAACAAGAGAATAATCATGCATTTTCAATCTAATTACAAAAAGTATAAGGAAATCAATTTATAATTTAGAACAAATAGTAGGACGAGATCCAGGAAAGGTAAAGCAACAAATACATTGCAGCAAACAAAACAATAAATAGATTAGATAGAGATCACTGAAGCACAGGGCCGACCCTGGGGGTTGTCTTGAAGTGAAACAGCCCAGGGCCCATGAACTTTCGGAGCCCATTTTCTTTCGTATTGATAAATCTAAAAAAAATGTCCCTTAATGATAATCTCTTCTTTCTCAACGTTTCCCATTGCAAATTTCCCAACATGGAATATCGATACATCTTCCCATGAAATGTTCAACGGGCACATTTTTCCTTTTTAAGCAATTCCTAATTAATTCGTCATCATCATCTCTCTCTCGATCGAAACATCCTTGTTGTTCACTTATTCTGTGTTGTACAATCAAGTGCAATGCAACGGCTGCAGGCTGTCAGTGCTGTTGTGCGGATGTGCAGGTACCAATTGAGGCTATTTTGTGCCGACGAGGCGGAGGCGCCCATCGAGGGCCTCAAGGCTAAGGGGGTTGCCATGAACACCAAGGAAGAATCGAAGGAGACTATGATCTGGTAATATTTTTATTGTTATTTGTTAACTTGAATGCATATGAAGAAACAAATATATAATATGCAAAAAACGAGAATTTCACCATAGGATGCACACATAAAATCGTGTTCTACTAAAGGAAACTGCAATACCCATCCTTAAATTATGATTATTATTGGAAAGGGTGTTGTATACATTGCATTATTAAATCAACGAACCAATAATTTGAGAGCATCCCGCATCTCAATCAGACACTTAATCGAGCTACCCCATTGCATATATCGATTCATATCCGTGTAAAAAAGCAATATCGCTCTTTTTATGTATATTTGCATATCCTCTAGATGGAATACTCACGTCATAGATATATCACAACAATAAAAATTCATTTAAATATTTTTTTCATCATTTTTTTAAAGGGACAACATATAGAAAACGAAAGGGATATACGTAGATATTTATCCAAGTAGTACTACCACCCTGTAGTCCTGTAAAGTAGTTCAAGTGTAGTTAATTCAATACTAAAATGAGTTATTGAACAAATAAATATGTTTTTCATATCAAATACAGTTTATGTTACCACCACGACATCTTCCTGCTTCACATCTAGTTATTAAAGGTGAAAAAAATTCAACTGAGAGAAGCATTCATGATTTTGTTTTAAATGTAACTGTTGCGGAACCCGTGCTTCGTAATAGAAAATATTGGTTACCTTTTTTATTGTATACTTTATAGACTTTGTGGACTCTTTTTCACGAAAAAATTATTAAATAGAATTATTTGATTCCACTTTAACAGAAGTGAGTCAATCATATTTCGTAAAGTTTGATTTGAAGTTGTTCATTGGCAGATTATGATCGAGGGCTCTATTGAGTTTGCTAAGTCACGTTGTGAAAGTGCAATTGACCGACACTATTTGAGCTTTTGCAAGGTGTTGTTGTTCTTTTCTCAATTTATTTATACTTTTATTTAATTTGTATACCATATTCCCAAAAAAGTATTTATCTGGATGTGAAAAAAGGAAAAGGAAAAACACGATGAAGAGCTAAAAAAATCACACAAGATGCTATTGATAAATTTATTTTTAGAGTAGGAAATTCTAGTGAAAATTTGAATACTAATGAAAATTTACCTTTTATTATCAATATAAATGAAATGAAAATTTAGATAAAGATGTGATTAACAATGAAAACATACATAATTGTGTCAATGAAAAAGATGAAATAAATAATGCAAATGATATTGTTAATGTGCAAGATATGTCTAACAATGAAAACATTGACATTGATAAACATCAAAATATTTTATCTTCGGATATGTTTGATCCTAAAAATTGGGAGAAACTTGATCCTCAATCAAGAGATATTATTTTAGAAAAAGGACCCATAAGAGAAGTAGATCTTGATTTTACCTTGGATAGTTGTAATAGATATTTTTCTTGTTCATACTACTCTAGAAAGTCGAGTAATGGTGAGCATATTAATAGAAAATGGTTAATTTATTTTAGAAGTATTGACAAAACTTTTGTTTTTGTTCCAAATTATTAAATATAATATTAGGCAAAGTTTATTGGCAAACGATGGTTTATGTGATTGGAGGCATATTAGTGAGAGACTTAAAAAGCATGAAAATAGTACAAAACATATGATTAACATGATTAAATGGAAATGGAGTGAATTCATATAACAATCAGATAAAAATCAAACAATTGATAAAAATTTACAAGAAGAGATTAGGAAAGAGAAAAACGTTGAAGTGATGTTTTATTTAGAATATTCTCTACTAAAAAATATATTGCTAAACACAACTTGACTTTTCGAGGATCGAATGATATACTATATCAAGATGACAATGGTATTTTTTTGGGATTAATTGAAATGATGGCTGAATTTGATGTCGTAATGCAAGATCATATTAGATATATTCAAAATCGTGAAATTCATTATCATTATCTTGGACCTAAATTTCAAAATGAGTTGATTTTACTTTTGTTCTATAATTTTAAAAATATTATCATTAAGATTGTTAAAAATACTAAATATTTTTCTATAATTCTCGATTGCACTCACGATATCAGTCATCAAGAACGAATGACTCTAATATTAAGATGTGTGAATTTGTCAAATCTGAAGTAGGAATACTTTTTTGAATTTTTAAATGTGGATGATACATCTGGACGGGGACTTTTTATTGTACTATTAGATGTTTTAGAATCACTTGACCTTAGTTTGCATGATGTGAGGGGCTAAGGTTATTGTAATGGTTCTAATATGAAAAGGAAACATCGAGGATTTCAAAGCCAATTTCTTGAAATAGATCCTAGAGCGTTATATATGCATTATGATTGTCGTAGTTTGAATCTTATAATTAGTGATACGACATATTCTTGTATTAAAGTCATCTCTTTTTTGGGAATTATTCAATGCATATATTCATTATTTTCGAGTTCTACTAAAGATGGAAAATTTTTCTTAACAATGTTTCTGGATTAACTGTAAAGTCTCTGTGTAATACTTGTTGGGAGAGTAGGATCAAAAGTATCAAATCAATTAGATTTCAAACTTCCCAAATTAGAAATGCATTATTAAAGTTATATGAATCTTGTGATGATGCAAAATCAAAGAGTGAAGCTGAGAGTTTGGCTAATGCACTAAATTTTGAATTTCTTCATGGTATGGTAATTTGGTATGACGTTTTATTTTCTGTGAATATGGTGAGCAAGAAATTGCAATCAAAATCTATTTGCATTAACTCTATCATAAAACAAGTAGGAGGTACTTTATCATTCTTTACTAAGTACAGAGAAGAAGGTTTTGCTACTAGCGTAGAAATTGCTAAGATCATTGCACTTGAAATGGATATAGACCCCAGTCACCCAGTAAAGTGACGTATTATTAGAAAAAACGATTTGATGAGAATGATGAGGACGAAGAAATCCAATCCGTTGATGAGTTATTTAGAGTTGAGTACTCTTTTGTTGTTCTAGGTATGACGATCACATCTTTAAAAAGTAGATTTAAGAAATTAAAAGAATTTGAAAATATTTTTGGATTTTTATTCGATTCAAATACGTTAAAGGCATTGTATGATAAAGAGTTAAGAGAATATTGTGTTAATTTCCACTCCAAAATTTCTCATGAAGATTCATGTGATGTTGATTTGAATGATTTTTACTCCGAGTTAAAAGTATTGCAAATGACTTTACCAAATGAGTCAAATTGAAATTCTTAAGTTTATAAAGTCCACGGATTGTTATCTAAATGTTTTCATTGCATATAGAATTTTTTTAACTATGAATGTGACCGTGGCATCGGTCGAAAGAAGTTTTGGTTTGGCAACGTTATCAATTGAGAAAGATTTATAAGAAAATATGGACGCAGATGTTATTATTAATGATTTTGCCTCCCGAAATGCTCGTAGAAATTTTTTAATAATTTTAAATTCATGAGTTATTGTTTGATGCTCGTTGGTCGTAAAACATCCATAGTTCTTCGCAACATTTAAGAACTTTATTTGTAAGAAGTTTATAAATTTAGAAAATTAAATTTATTTTTATAAGGGCCTTTTTTTCTTTTGCTTAGGGCCCATGAAATCTCAGGAATGGCATTGCCTAAGCATCCATATAATTGATTGTCCTTAGAGACGATATCATCCCCAGTATACTGGTGCGTAAGGTATTGACGATCCACTTCAGGATACGACGTCACACAATGGTCGTCTGCGCACATCGATGAGGTCGTACCACATACGAGAGAAAAAGAGCGGGGTCACAGTTGCGGTGGAAGAATATATATATATATATATATATAGAGAGAGAGAGAGAGAGAGAGAGAGAGAGAGAGAGAGAATTTTCTTGCGTGTGAAGAAAACGAGGATCACGGGATAGGTATAAGAAGACATAGATCTTGACTTCTCATCTTTCAAAAATGTCCCTCAATGTTCGCCTTCTTCGGATTCTGAAACGATGTCTAAGTCAGCGCTGTTGGATTTAGACGAATTCACATAGCAGTTGAAACATAATTAATCCATACGATTAATTTACTCAGCTCGTAAAAAAACTCTTAGCAAAATTATTGAGATCCGAATTGACTCTCCCGAGGTCAAGTCGAAAACGGAGCGGAGCACCCTCATGTGTGGTCTCCCATTCATCCTCTCTAGTATTGTTACAATAGCTTGGGGCGTGACCTCATATATAATGTGTGGACCGCATTTATAAGTCCAAATCTTTAGAACTACTAAATGCGGTACTAAAAATCCACCCAAAACTCCCCTTATTTCAAATTTAGGAATTCTTAACTTCCTTCCAACATCATTTGATTTTCTAATTGAAATCAAATTGATAATCCAATATAATTGCATATGTTTACCTAGTGAAAATGTCTACATTAGTCTGAATACAACAAACTCTTTGTCAGAGTACTTAACTGAAACTCGCCCTACTTAAGGATCCGAAATCCATCTTATTTATTTGTACAATCAACTCATTTAAATCAATAAGAATAATTAAGGTTAATACGATTCCTAATTTAATATTAATAATCCACATAGTCTGCAAAACAATTAAAACTAATCAAAGGCTTCAACTTCTTCACTCCCACGTCACTGAGATGTAGCCGGAGCGCAGGGGCACCGTCCACCTCGGCAAAGGCTCCGGCATCCCCGTTCTTTGCCGAGATTAGTTCAAATTTTAGAAAATTAGCAACAGATAAGTGTTGCTATACAGAGTATTGCTAACGATATAAGAACATATATTACTTTCATCACTAATATCTTGTATAAAAAATATTTATAAATCGATAATATTCATCATTATATATTTAACAACATAAGATACAGTGATCTTATATGAATTCTACATTAAATAATAACCCTCCTTCGATACACCACGTGTCATTACGTACTTTGATTATATACGATATGGACCTTCTCTGATGATAAGTTATCACAAAATAAGTAGGGTTGTCAGGAAAGCTCGAGCTCGATGAGCTCAACTCGAGCTCGGCTCGTTAAGGGCTTGCGAGCCGGACTCGAAACCTTAACGAGCCCGAGTTGGGTTTTATGGCTAGTTAGCTTATCGAGTTGAATCCGAGTTGGTCATTGTTCAACTCGCAAACTCGACTTGATAACTCGTTTTCCCTCTTAATAAAATTTTAAAAACATATATACCGAAACTTCCACATTGAGTTTATGATATGAAATAAAGGTTACCATTTTTCTTGCTCAAAAAGCTACAGAAAAGAGTATAAAAATCAAAATTACAAATGTCATTTGCATAATTTAAAGTATAAAATGGAACAATGACTCATTAAGAGGTTCATGAGCCTACTCATTTTGAGGTTCATGACCCGCTCAGAAACTCATGACTTGATAATAGGCTCGTGAGCCAGCTCATTTTGAGGCTCGTAAGCCAGCTCAGAAACTCGTAGCTCAATAAGAGACTCGTGAGTCAACTCGAACTTGACGAGTTCGAGTTGGTGATCCCGGGCTCGATCCTTATCGAGCCCGAGTTCAAGCCTTAGATTTCTTATCGAGTTCGAGTCCGAGTTGAGGCCAACTCGGCACGTTGAACTCGATAGACACCCCTAAAAATAAGTGATCACAACATGATTAGATTATAACCATTTTTTATGTCTCAAAATCAACTAAAATTTAATACATCATTATGTTAAATTAATAAAATAATTTATAACAATAAAAAATAATGTATGACATTGTATCATCGCTAATTATGATAATAATATAATTTATTTAAAGCAATGATAATAATCATAGAAATTTTACTTATTTAAAAAATATAGTATACTAGATTGCATATTCGTCAATGCATTGTTTAACAAGGCCGATGCTAGGATACAACATAATTCTCAAACAATGCCCAACTTTATTGTTCACCAGAAATTTAAAAAATAAAAGTAATTTACCCCCGCCAATGATATTTATTATAAACACATGTAACAAGCGACGACATATATGAGTAGCGGTTCCAATTTAAAAATGGACCAATTGGATATGGAATGCCCATCTCGGCAACTAACTATGCATAATATAGTTCTGCATTATACAAATAGGAAGAGAGACTAATCCTTTGTAAAGCAAGGAAGCCCCTCAACATTCAAACTATCTACAGAACCCCCTCCCCCCTCAAACTGCATGCATCAAATGATGTCGGCTTCCATGCTACCGCAATCGATAAGCAGAACCGCAGCTTCGGAGGCTTCAGCGCTAGGCCTGCAAGTAAATCTCTGTAGTCGTGTGATGATCGAATCACCATCCGTGGATCATCGAGGTCCCACCCCAAGCAAGTGAAGCTGGCAGTGTTATAAGAAAAAGGACAAGTTAAGAATTTGAATCCTTTCAGCAGTGGAGATGTGATGTAAGTGTAGATGATCTATATACGAACCAAGTTGTTCCGCGGCTCCTTCCAGTAGAATCCCTGGACTAGGACTGGCAATAAGTTGCAGGCTATTAGAACGAAGATCATCAACGCGTGCTTTCCCATCCACTCTAAAATCTGCGTGGGTTGTCTGTATCCGAAGATGTCGACCTGGAGATGTCATGTAAATAACGACAATGTAAAGTGTTCTTCGTATTAATTAGCGATAATTGGGGACGGTTATACAGCAGGGATGTAATCAGAACATAACATAGGATCAAATCTCGACAGACGAACATATATAATCAAGACGAGCATTAAAAAAGTATATTAAGCAACATTTCATTAATTAGTAATCAGGATGTAATTGCAAAGATGTCTAAAAACATATTATGGAAAAATATGGACATATCCCAACGCAGACATACCAGAACATAGAAACCGGTAAAAAGGATGCCTGCAGCTCCGGCAGTTGCGAATGTGTAGCTGACAGTATACAGACCTTTGTTCATGTTCATTCCTACAAAGGATGATCGAGAAATCAGAGATGATGTTTAATGGTTTGCTCAGTCAGAAAAAAACTGAAAATTTCCCTACCAAACAAGTCGAGAGCGAATGCTACCACCATGAGACAGAAGGATGGGATCATCCAATTTATAATCCTATCCTTATGGCTCTGCATAGTCACAAAAAGTACAGTGTTTTAAAAGAATCAATCTATTAAGCCCCCGTGAAGTAATTGTAGATGATGCGCAATCAAACCTCACCTTAAAATGGACAATGACATGTCCGAATTGCAAGCCAATCAAGCATGTTACAATCGCCATCACCGAGCTGCAAGCAACAATATGATTAGCATTGAATATCATCGTAAGGAGGTATGATATGAGTATGGAATCGAGAGTGAACGGTCCTTACCTTAGTAGTCCTTCAGGATCAAAAGGTGCTTGACACCAAGAGGGAGCATCTGGAGGCAGAGGTCCTGATTGAGGAGAGTTTATACTGCATTGCTACCAGGAGCAAAGCAAGAATAAGTTAAAAATACAGGATATAAATACATGATGAATGAACTAAAATTAAAAAATATCTGATGAAATAAACCTCGGTGCGGGCATATGATGGTCTCTTATAAAGATGTTTGATTCCCAGTATTTTCCGGTCTAACCATCCTGCTGCATTGCACGCTGGTCCGGTATCACCCCTTACCGCACACTTGACCTGGATTACAAGTGATAATGCAACTTACTTAAAACACAAAGTGGAATGTAACAGGAACCTTGAGATTTATCAATTATGTGGTATGGGACATCATGAAGGGGTGAACCTACCAGGAAAATTTTTGGATCGGCACTTGCACCTATAATTTGATATTCCCAATCGGGAACATATATTCCATACAGGAGGACAAGATGCAGGGTTGTAAGAACACAGCCAATCAGCCTGAACAAGCAAAGAATATCGATAAATTTCCACACATCCATCAAGACACCATAAAGATGTTTGAATTCTTCAATGTTTAATGAAGTTCTGAATTGGCTTATAAGCATGTAAAAATTCTGAATTTCTTTCAAAGAAACAAGTGAAAAACAGAAGAATTTTCAGATTTCTTACAGCTGCAACCGATATCTTTTTAGTAAGTCAAAGCCACTATCTATGTCATAATCAGATCGAAGCCATATCTCACACAGGGAAGCCACCACATAAGCTACTGCTATTCTCTGAAAAAGGATCACATGAACAATATTAAGCCCATGTTCAGCCAGGCACATGCATTCCAAGATTAAAAGATAGGAGGCAGTGGTACCTGCAAGATGCCCATCCATCTTATACTTAAGAGATCGACACCGTATGTTAAGCTGTTGACCCCATGAAAGTAACCACCTGGATTTATTACAAAATTAGAACACCAAGTAAATCTAAAATCCATAAGGTAGATAAAGGGTGTTGAAGTACCTTGGAGAATCAAACCAACAATTAACAGTTTCGATGCCCTAAGTAGAGCTTTCCAAGTAGCAACAGTCCTATTGGGAACTTTCTGCTAGAAAAATCATGCGTAAGAAATGCTAAATAAAATCAAGGCTTCGAACGACAGTAGAACATAAAAGATCTAACCTTATATGCAAGACCAAGAGCAACTCCAACAATAAATAAGAAAAATGGCATGACGAAATCAGCAAGAGTGACACCGTTCCAGGGGGAATGGTTGAGTGCCGGTATGAGTCCTCCAACATCATCAACCAGAATCATGAGCTGCAAATAAATTATATGAGAAGAAATCATAAATGCATTGCTTGGAAGCATGAAGGGAGAAAGCAGCTTTAAAACGAGAAATCCCTACGAAAATAATGGCATGATGCTAAGTATTTCTATTTCTATATTTCATCATTTTCTTTAGAAGTTGCACTTTATTTTTGAATAATTAATTAATAAGGTAAATTACAAAAAATGCCCTACTATATTGATTCCCAATTAAATTGTTCACCGGTCATTCCGACCTGTGGTTCGAACCCATAAGATGAGTGACAATCCGCATTTGTTCAGACCAGAAAAATTCAGACCAGACATGATTTATTGGTCGGTACAATCAGACTGGTATTCTGAGCCAAAAAGGCCAGACATATATGTCAAGAAGTATTATTTATTATAAAGCTAAGTTTAATGCAAGGAAGTAGCATTAATTTTTAGGTGTATTTATACACCCATAACCTTGAGTAATTCCGTAATTACAATCATAACTTCGTATAGTCACGAATTACACCAGAAACCCCAAATAATGCTCACTCTTACATGGCATGACTTTGTGTTAACACCCACCCATCTGTTTTCCGTAATTTTGACGAAATCTATCAAATGTGGACCATTTTAACCCTTTAGGTTCAAGGTAATTACAAATGATGCCACTCCCCTTCCTTCTCTTCCATAGGAATCCATCAATGTCAGGGAGGAGGAGGAGGAGGGTGATGGCGGAGGACCTGAAGGAGGAGATCAGGGTGGCCGCCTCACGGGCTACCGCCATTGCCTGCTGCTCTGTGCAGGCCTGCACCTCATACTTCGTTCTAGCCACCTCCCGCTCTCGCCATTATGGAGGAGGAACAAGGGGGGCGAGCTGGAGGAGGAAGAAGAGGATGGGGAGGTGGAGGTGGGGCGAGCTAGAGGAGGAAGAATAAGAGAGGACGAGCTGGAGTAGGAAGAAGGGTAGGGGTCGGTGGGGGTGGGGGTGGGGCAAGTTGGAGGAGGAAGAAGGAGAGGGGGAGGCAGTCGATGGGGGTGGCGCCTGAAGGAGGAGGGTGGAGGCGAAGGGGCAGGAGGGCAGAAGGTGGAGGGCGGAGGGGTGGGAGGGAGGGCAGAGGCAAAGGGCCAGGAGGGAGGGCGTCGGGCATTGAAAAGGAAGGGAAGGTTTGAAAATTTTAATTGTCGTTGGATAGACTATCGGTTAGATTAACCCAATGATATGGTTGGGTTAATAAGAAAAACTAACGGAGGGTTGAGACGGAGTGACTATCTAGGATTTCTTGTGTAATCCACGATTACGCAGGGATATGATTGTAGTTACAAATTACTCAAGTTATGGATGTATATATCCCTAATTTTTATGGTGTAGTCTATGTTACGAAAAACCAGTTTAAGCCTTTCCCCATGAATGGGCATAGTCTTACAGTCTTACTTCAGTCCACAAAAACTACAACCTCCAATTCGAGCCTCTCCTTGGGAATGTTTAGTCAGCAAGGAGCTCCAGGTCGAGCCTCTCCATGGGAATGGGCATGAAGTCTTACTTCAGTATTTTTGGTAACAGGGTTGGCTTGGGTTGAAGTAACGTCATGTGAATAATAGTTGTTTGAATGGTTAGAATGGTTGGGATGATAAACGTGAAGTAATGTCACATTGTTTATGTGTTATATTGACTATTATTATTATATGCTTTTGATTTTAATTTTTTTATTTGAACATGGTCAAAAATTATAACAAAGGAAATATGGTATTCATACAAGTAATTTGAATCCAAGAATGAAGGAGTAGAGCTGGAGATGGAGGGGTGTTAACCAATTTAACCTAGGGTAACTTTTTAACTAACAAATTTTGAAATGGGATTCTATGGTTGATAAAGGATCGGATGAAAATGGTAATTGAGCTCAATTTTGGCTGAAAATCAACAGAGCTAATGTTTTTGCCAAAATTAATCAGGCTTCATTTTGGTTTGAATCAAAGGGCTCATTGGGCTAAGGAAAATAACTTATCAATAGAAATCTAGTCGGGCTCAAACAATAATGAGTCAAGCCCCGAGGTAGCTTGATTAAAGTACTTTTCAATAGATCAAGACATGCTCAGTCCGCTTAAACTAGTCAACCATCGTCAAACCCTATTTTTGCTTTGCTTTTAAATAAATAAAACATTTTGACAACCAAACCGACTAGATCCAAAGCGCTCAAGTTCCAACCGGTCAACCGGTCAAACCAACCAGTCCAATCCAATTTTTCAAAATCCACTTATAATTAGGTTTTTACACTAAGCATGTGTTTTAAAGTAATCTTTAACTGCTGGATGGATTGTGTTCGACATAGATATAAGCAACGTAATCGTCGAAGTGATTATCCAGTTAGCTTTATTTTAGACGTAAATGCAGCACACATTATGATAATGCATACAGATATTTATAAATATCCCGCCATTTAAAATGGATTCGGATGTCATAAGCTATATACACATTTATTTGATTTCTTCTTAAATAACTCGGGCTTAAGTAGTTTCACCATCGGTCTGAGATCTGAAGTAAAACCAACAAGTTGTGAGGGACGGCAGTCACCGATAAACAATTGGATTTAGGTCCTAAGTTATCGCAAGTTACAACAGTATGATAATAGGTTCCCACCGAGTGATGGAGATCCCCCATCACGAGTTAAGCGGAGCTACCTCCAGATCATTAGCCCATGTAGCAGCAATAACATTTGTTGACCATATTTCATGATGAATGCAGGATAATTAAAATGTTTCTTAACATACATTAAGTACATATATTTCATTAAACCCAGTCATTTCTCAACATCATTTATGAGTTAAATATAAATATTTCTTAAATCATTTCCTAAACCCTATCTTGAGATCATTGTATCGTCAATAAAAAAAATAATTGATAGAACACTTTTTTGGAGAATGCACAAATAGGATGGGGAGTATAAACCAATGTGCATGCAAGTTTGCATGCACTGATGGCACAAATATTATTTTTTTTATTTTTAAAAAATGAAACCTTGTATTTACTTAGAATGACAAGTGGAATATGCATATCAAATTTCGTGTAAAATAAAATTTTTTAACATGTCCATCTAGAGAGATCCATTTCATCAAGTCTAAGATTGTTAAAATTTGATGGTCTTGATGAATGTAATATTAATATATGATTAAGTTGCTTTTGAAATGACACTGTCGTAATAACTAGTAATCTAAATCACATAAGGTGTCGTTTCAAAAAATAAAAGATAAATATTTGCGGCACCAGTGAATGTAAACTTACATACATCTTGATGCATTTTCCCCAACCCCACACGAATATACATGTATATATACACATACATCTATATAATTTATGCACGCACACGCTTGAGTGGTTATTATATCACAAAGTGATTATTATAGCAGTAAACGATTGCTAGTTCTGAACAAATATAATAAACAATTATTGCCGGTGTTCCTCCATAACATTTATTATTAATTGCATTGTCCATTTAGTGTTAAGTTTAGGACGAGCGAATCACTACTACCATTGCAAAGAAGAAAGTTAAATGGTGAAGTGTCTATGCCACATTATAACAGGTAGATATGAGGTTATAGTGAGCTTAATGTTAGGTGTGGGAGCGACCGGTCCTTGATCACACATCACACAGAATATACTGAGAGGATAATCAGACGATCTTGGGATGGATGCCGACCATCCCCGACCCTTTATGAAGGTCGTTCGATCCTCATCCAACGGATCCTCTATATTACAATATGAATTGTTACAGACGATCTTGGGATGGATGCCGACCATCCCCGACCCTCTATGAAGGTCGTTCGGTACTCATCCAACGGATCCTCTATATTACAATATGAATTGTTACAGCAGAGGATCCATTCCTAGTATATTACCGATGAGAAAGAGAAATAAGCATATCGGAAGGTAGAAATAAACAAAGGACCAGTGGTTGTGGCATACCTATACAAACTCTATAACTACCGTTTGGTTGAAACAAGCTATACCATGCATTTTAAGGTCCATAACATCTTACTGCGCTTCCACCAACACTTCCAAATGAAGATATGAAATCCGTGGCATCTTTCCTGAAGAAACAAGCATCACAATGTGTGGACAAGGATTGTTTGCAAGTTTCCATTATTAATTGTTTGGTGTCACGTGTGACTCTCTCTTGCTAAGGGAATAAGAAAGGCAAACCACAAAGATAACCAGAGGCAGCAACATAGTGAAGGAAAGGGGAATACTTGACGGTGCTTTCAAGGAAAGGAATGGTGCCTATGGAAAGGTTTAAAGGGTGACAACGTGACAAAAAAAACCACAACTAAAGTGTAGAAGTTAACGTGTTCTCTAAAACAGAGATGATTAATCCTTCTCCATTCGTTGTTTGCTAATTTTCAAGCATAATAAAATGGATGGAAGATGGAAAGTCATGCTCCAGTGGATCACCAACAAAAGGTAGTAGAGTGGTCCCAAATCAGGCTCACTGATAAGCACATAGTGCACATCAATTATATTGTTCTATGAATAGGTTCCCCTATTCCCCATTCCCTCATTGGTAGATGTTGATATCTTCCAGAAAAAGATATGCTACAGAGTACAGCTTATATGCTTTTTAAAACAAAAGCAAATAACATTCAAAAGAGAAATGATTAGTTTCCAAAATTACTTACTAAATTTCTTCAAATCACATCATCATTCCCATTTCAGGGTTTGACCAAAAACCTTCATTTTCGAGAATAAAGACAATTGCTATCACGTAAGAACTGAAAGCCAAATTCACATCCGACTTTCTATAATAATCCACTAATATTCTCCAATAATTCCTTCATTACCCAACCATCAAAACTCCAGTATACTATTGTCCTAATTTATACGATTGCCTATCAAATATATAGGCATAAAAAATTACCATTGGATGCGCGCACAACGTACATCAATGCATTTTTAACGTATATGCATAAAACGGTTGATTATAAATTTGGAGATCTAATGACAAAAAAGGCATTCCGAAATGGAACAAAAAAAGGCTGCTCGTTCGATGCTAAACAGATAATGCAAAACACAGCAAACACAAATCACAACAGCAAACGCGAAATGGGCGGTGATCCTTTTATTTCAAACTACAAGTTAATTTTCTATACTAAATTTTTGTGAAGGGTTTCCGCATCGTGTTGCAGGATTTTGCCGCGATCCTGACTCAAATAATTATTTTTTAACTCCTAAAAAAGTGTGCGTGTGTAACTCGAATTTGTTCTAAGATAAACTTAAAAAATGCAACAAAACTGATAAAAATGTGTGAATCGCGATCAAACAGATCAAACAAACGGATATTACGCAAACGGATGCGCAACGAAAACAGGCAACGAATCCGAAACGCCCTAACAAACAGAGAAAGAGATGCCCATACCACCACGGTGAATCCTCGAAAGACGTCGAGCGACACGAGCCGTTGGGACGGCGGCGATTGCGCGCCGATCAACCTCTGCGACGTCAGAGCCGCCTTCCTGGCAGCGGCTGCGGCGATCTCCTCTGGTCTGTACCCGTCCTCGATCGTCGGTCCGCCGGCGCCAACCTCTTCAGCGATGAGTTTGTACGCCCCCATCTTACGCGGCGAAAATGGCGTCCGATCGGCGGCGGGCGGCGAAGGTAGGGTTAGAGAGGGAGAGAGCGCGCGGAGGTTTAGAGAGAGAGGCGCGACCGACCTGTGCGGTGCAATGCGCCTCTCTATCTCTCTGCGGCGTTTGGAGTGCGAATGCTATCTATCTCTACAAGGCTTTAACCGTTTGAAGAGGTATTAAAGATCGCGGAGGGGCTCCGTATTTATATGAAGGAGTTGGCGGAATCCTTTATCGTTGTATTTATGGCTTTATTTTATCCGTTAATCCGAGTAATTAGGATTTTTTTAATCCTTGTATTTTTTACACCTTTTTATTTTACAAAAAAAAATTTACGTGATTACGGTAAGCATGCTCATGGGGCAGAGAAGAGACATGCATGTGTATGTCTATATAGATTGAGAGAGAGGAGTGATCCTATGAGAGCAGGGCCGGTCCTGAGGGTGGTTTTGAGGTGCATGGGCCAAGGGCCCATCAAATTTAGGGGCCCATTTTAAGATGCATAATTTACTCATTTTTCCAGTCTTAAATTCCCAATAATGAAATGATGGTTCCTCTTCCATATTATTTCAACCATAATTACATTTTCTATTCCGGTCATTCTCAAATTATACCATCAAATCCTCTCTCTATCTCTCACGAATCATCAAACCTCTAATTTCAAATGGATCAAGTCAAGCTCAGAGTCTCAAATCCATCCTACCATTGTAATTGTCATCCGGCAATCAGATTCCAAAACCGGCAAACCCCACTCTCTCTCACGAATCATAGGTTGTATGTGAGCCTTCTGTCTTTGACATTTCAGACTTGCATCTCATGGCCCTCATCAGGTTGCCGAGGCCTGGGCATCAGCCATACGATCACTTTCAAGTTGTTTTCTCATTTGCTTTACTATTGTCCCCAAGTTTGCCCTCAGCATCGACATAACCATGTGCAAGCAGGTTTAAGTTCTCTTCTAACATCCTCTCGAGATGTGATGATGACCTTCCTTCCATCACTCTCATATGTAAGAGGATCCCACAATTCCTTCCATCTTTTCGATTTTCCACTCCAGCAATCATCCAACACGATAGAAAAACTTTTGCCCTCCAATTCAGAACGGATCTCAGTCCTTTCCACTATAGCTCGAACAAGGATTTGATTTGTAGTTCATATCCTATTGTTTGATGCTCAACGGCCATAAATATCCATATGTCTTTGTAAAATTTTAAGAACTTTTTATAAAATAAAAGTTTACTAGTTTTATAAAATTGTATTATACTTTTTTTATAAGGGCCTGTGTTTTTTCTTTTGCCCAGGGCCCACGAAATGTCAGGGACGGCCCTGTATGAGAGCAAAAAAATGTTAAAGCATGAGAGCATGCATTGTGAACCACATAATTCTGTTTTCTCTCTCATGATCTTCTCTCTCATGGTTGGATCATGTGGTCCAGAATGCATACTCTCATGCTCTCACAGATTTTGGCTCTCACAGATAGGACTTTTATCCAATAGGTCCCTATGCCCATTAGAGTTGGGATGAGCACCCAATTGTAGCTGTTGATCTACATTTAATCCCAAAAAAGTAAGAACTAATTTTCGTATAAAAATAAAACAAAAATGGAAATTAAAACTTTTCTAAAAATAGCTTTACGTTTCTGTAAATGGCAAGGCACATGTATATGATTGTTAAAATTATCGTTTCATTCCAACGCAAGGCACTTGTTCCGTTCCGCCGCAAAAAGAGAGGTATGTGATTCGTTTTCATGATTTGATCGCTTATTTCTATCATGTATCGTTGTTTAATGATATTTTTGTTCTATTAGCAGTGTTTGTTTTGGGATCAAAGCAAGTGAGATGATGAGTTTAGTGATATTTATTTTATGAATACTGTATTTTTATCATAAGAAATATTTTATTCGAGAAGTATGATTGATATGAGAAAGTGGTGTTCATAATATCAATTTTTATTCGTTTTGGTACTTGATCTGTAGTCGTAATTGATTTTTTATTGAATGTATTTTGATTTCATATAATAAAAAGTTACAGTAAACATAGTTGTTATTTTTCATGCGTTACTTTGAAAATATACCGACTTACTGATGTATTTACTTAATTTACTTACAAGATATTTTATGTTACTATTGCTAACATAATTGTTACTTTTAACGCGTTACTTTGAAGATATACTGAGTTACTGATGTATTTATTTAATTTATTTATAAGATATTTTATGTTACTGTTGCTAACAGAATTGTTGCTTTTCATGTGTTACTTTGAAGATACACTGAGTTACTGCTCTTATAGTCATTATTACTGATGAAAATTCTACAAGTTACCTAAGTAATTTAAATATTTAGTTGTCCTCTACAATTAGTTAATGATATAGATTTAAAAGTTACTGATTGTTTCGCAAAATGAATCTACTTACTTTTAAAATAGTGAATTCTTACTGATTTGAATTCCGAAGTTTATCTTACTGCTCAATTTAATAAGTTACTTAAGTAGCTCATCAAATTACCTATGTTTCGCATTGAGTTATTGTTATAAATATAATTCTTACTTTTAATGTATACATATATATATTTATCTTATGTAGTTACTGATTCATTTTTACAAATGCTACTAACAATTTATTATTTCAGGTATGCCACTTATTGATTAAAGAGACGAGAATAACATATTTGACACTAATATTAAGATCAAATCATTATGTAGCTAAGAGGTAATTAACAAATGCAATTACCAAATAAATAATTGATGTGTAACTATAATTTCAGTAAGTAATCACAATGAGTCAGTAATATGGACATGCATATTCAGTAATTGTATATATAACTTCGGTAATATTCCAACTCAATGTCTAATAATTATTCTGAAGTACTAAGTAATTGTATCTTCAGTAATAATCAGAATGAGTTCAGTAATATGGACATTATAATCAGTAAATATTGTATGGACACAAGTAATTATATAATCAATAATTGATGTATGGATACTAGTAACCATAACTTCAATAACAATTACAATGAGTTCAGTAATATGGATATTTGTAATTAGTAATTGTTATATGAACATTATTAAGTATAACTTCAGTAACTAATCATTCTATAACCATAATTTCAGTAACTAATCACAATGAGTCAGTAATATGGACATGAATATTCAGTAATTGTTCATATAAACATAAGTATTTTATCTATTCAATTGTCTAGTACATATACAGGAGTACTAAATAACTATAACTTCAATAACAATCACAATGCGTTTAGTAATATGCATATTGTAATCGGTAATTATTGTATGGACAATAGTAATTGACGTAATCAGTAAGTATTGTAATCAGTAATTTATATTTTCTAATATATACGTGGAATGATCATTCCACAAATAAACTGTATGCTGACAATAATTTAAACGTGAATTTTTTTAACTTATTAAACCGACCACATATTTTTAAGGAAATGATTTAACTCGAATTCTTATTATGTTAATAATGCAAATCAAGTTTTTTATTGCCAAAACCGTCTCCTACCAAATACAATAAACATATACACATGACGAACTCACATTTGGTGCTCATCATAACTCAAATGGGCAACGGGGTCACGAGATAAGCCCCCCCTCTCTCTCTCTCTCTCTCTCTCTCTCTATATATATATATATATATATTATACATATATATGTATCCTTTTTTATTTGGAATATCGTACAAATTTGGATATTGATATCGATGGAAATAGACAAGGAAAGAATAAAATAACAATAGAAACACTATATATATTAACTTAATTATACATATATTGAGTGGCTTGGAGATGACACAACTTAAATATAGTTATTTATAACGATTACATCAAATATGATAAAATAATATTTTTTAATAAATATATACATATATACAATGGATACACAAATACACAATAATATGTCCATGTTCGTTTAGAGAATATACACTGAAACAAGGGGTCAATTCGTTTTCTGGCGTGGTTTTCAAGAGTACAACTATTCACATCCACCTCTAATTATTTCACCTTATTCCAGTCTTATTCCAATCTTTATTCCACCTTATTCTTATTATTTCCATCTTTTCAGCCAAACAGAAAATAGACTGTTATTCTTCATCATTATTCCTACTTATTTCTGAAATGAATGCTCCCTATGAGTCTATAATGACGTAGATTTTGGTATCTTTCACTATCATATGTTTTAAATGTATAAATATGAACATTTTTCATTGTTTTTGTACTTCAATTAGCAATGAACGATGCTTTGTTATCGTACTATTAGTGTTGGTTCATATAGCAATGATTATGTATTGGTTTTGTCATCAAAATTGTATTAAAAGTTAAAAAATAGTAATGATTAGTTCCAAAATTGAACTGATTCAATCGTCGCAAATTTCAGGCGTGCGCGTGAAAAATAATTTCACAATTAATGGCTATATACTGACATATCGAAAATATTTGTAATTATAGACATTTTTTGTTTTAGATATGAATATGGATATTTGCAGATATCAAAGTGACGTCCAGGGGTGGATCCAGAATGCATTATAGCGGGACCATGACCCCTCCTTAATTACTATATTTCACATGTATAATGTATTAGAATTTTGATATGCCCCTTCCTTAAATGTTGAACAAGTAAACTTTCTGTAAAAAAAGATAACAAACCTCATCATCAGTATATATATTGTGCAGGGTTCGAATCCCCTCATCATCAGTTAATGTTTGTTAATAAAATTTAGTTCCTCTGTAATTTTATATTAAATGGGATTGAAGCTCATTTATTCTCTCATTTTTCTAGAACTCCTTACAAACAAAATAAACTTTATTGTTTACTTTTAACCATGGATTTTTTTGTATAAAATTTTCACTTCATAATTTAGAGGATTTAGAAAATTTTAAATAATTACTTTTAACAGAATTAAAAAATCACCATTGAAAGTATCATTTATTTGAAAATCTAACATATTAATAAATTTTAAATTGCAGATTTACCAAAAATAAAAATGTCATTGGAATATATTATCTTTATTTAAAATATCATTTCAAAATAATATTTTTTCCTATTTTTAATATACATGTAAATTTTATACTTGGCCCTTCCTTGATAAAATTTCTAATTTACCCCTGGTGACATCGTTATAGGTATCCATTTTGATACCCGATGCCGATGCATACCTCACAATATCTATAAAAGCAATATAGCAGTGGATATGATACATATACAATCTAAGCTATATTGATTTACATTTGGCAGAGGGAGGTATGTTCTAGGCTAGATGGGCAAACAATCAAATATAGATGCAGATATAAGAATTATCATATCTTTATCAATTTCAAAAGATGAATACATATATTAAAGTCAATGAATATGAAAAATATGTTATTGTAATATGGATAACATATAGGAATATGAATACATACAAATACAATGCAAATAGCAAGACTATTTTATATATTAGCTCAATAATACAGGAGTTATTTGGCTTGTACATGCAGTGAATATGTAATGTATTTGCTTCTTAAAAATTATATCAAATATGATGAAAGAAGGCATATACAATTATACAATCGTAAATAAATATGATTTTCTTATATGTTAAAACATATATATGAATGCAGATACATATATTTACGGATATTTAAGTGACATCCACATCCACAAGCATTTAAAAACAAATACATGCACATATGTCAAATATTATACAGAACGGATATTGCAGCCGATCATATATGGATATATCAATATTTACTTGCATTATTAGGTCAACCTAGTCAGGAATGATCATTGGATTGTGCCAGAAGTTTATGAACCCGACCCGAATTTGAGCCTAGTTTATATCACACTAGACTCGGGCCAAAAATTTGACCCGTTAAATAAATGTGTTGGGATAGAACGGACCTCGACCTAAACCCATGGGCGATGCCACATATAATACAAATTATCTGAAATTATTATAGTGCAGTTGTTTAATATTATTCTTATCTATTTTTTCTACCTACATATGCAGTGACGGAGACAGCCCCCCCCCCCCCCCCCCCCCCCCTTTCTCCCAATAAGTCCATGTTATATATTATATAAGAGGATGGGGAGTATGCACCCTGGTGCATGTAATTTTACATGCATCGGGGACTATATCTTCCACATTTTTTTATTTTTTTGGAATATATCACCGTGTATATTCATTTATAAATCCCTTCAATATACTATTCGAATTTCGTCAGAAACAGAGCCTCCTATGCCCTTCATCTAGAATATGTAATTTTAACGATCTTAGAATTGTTATAATCGACATGTTCTAGATGGAGGGCATAGGGGTCTCTGTTTCTGACGAAATTCGAATGGTATATTGGAGAGATATATAGATGGATATATACGGTGATATTTTTCAAAAAAAAGTAAAAAATGTGGGAGATATAGGCCCCGATGCATGTAAAATTACATGCATTATGGTGCATACTCCCCATCCTCATTATATAATAGTAATATTACATGAATTTAAATGCATTACTTAACTATAAATGGTAATAAGTTGTATAAAATGACCCCCCATCTCTCATTTGTAAGTTTTATATAATTCTTCCATCCTCATTTCTCATTAAAAATATCAATAATATGATCAGAATACGATAATTTAATTATTAACACGTGTATGTTTTACAGGAACTACATATTATACATATAGAGATGCAAACAGTTACGAATATATCAATATCCCAACCGCCACCCTATCCGTTTTATACATATTTTTTCACATCCGTATCTATTTAAAATGGATACAGATATTGATATTGTTTTGATATCTGCAAATATCCGTATCCGTATATCCGTTTTCATATATAAATATAGTCATAGATTTATTTTAACCGTATAGCATAATTCTACACCTTATTTTATCATATTTATATAACTTTTATGATATAAACACATTTAATACATTTATATCATGTGTTTTCCATTCAATTCATATATATTTAAATCAATTCTATAGAGTATTTCTAACATTACTTGCATGCGATCAATATCTGTTTTACATCCATATCCGTTTTTTAAGGATATGGTAACATAATTTTACTATCCGTCAATATTTGTCTCCGTGTTTGTATTAAAAAACGGATAAGGATTCGGTAATACCTATATCTGTATATGTATCTGTCCATTTGCATCCCCCGGTAATAACTTCAAGAACAAAATAAGTATATAAAGATTTTTTAATTCATCATTATATCGTATGTTATTTAATATATAATGATGACTAATATTTAATGAATTTTTTATATTTGAAATTAGGAAAGAATGTAATATCCGTTGTTATATCAATACCGTTAGTCCATATAGTGACACTTAATTGTCACAATTTTAATATCGCCAATTAGTTAAATTATGAAAAATATGACGAATAAGCATCGCTATATTGACTTTCGTTAATAATATAATAATAGATATGACATTCGTCACTCATTTTTACATAAAAACTATTTTCTAATAAATATACTCATATTTATATCGTTAGCAACTAGTGAAATATCAATAGACTAAAACACACACACACACACATATCCCTTTGCATCCCTATATTAAAGTGTGATATAATTTTATTTTTTAAAAATATTAGATTTAACGGTACTACTTAACATATCATATCAATAAAAGTTTTTGTGATTTGAAGAATTTTGTAAGGAGCATTTTGTCCATATAATATTTGTTTGGATATTTATGTGAAATCGTAAGCTTATAGTTATATTTTTCTAAAAATTCCTTGTAAATAAATATTAATAATTAAAATGATAAATAATAATATAGATAAACTTTATATATAATGTATCTACATGTATATGTATGTGTATGCATATATATGTGTGCGGTCTCAATAATTTGGCCCCTCCAAGTAGAAATTTCTGACTCCGTCCCTGTACATATGCCTAATTATCTCTTCTCTTCTCGTATCTTACAACAAACTCGTGGTTAAGCTTTTTTTCTCCATCTTCACCGTAGCATCACTTTTCTCACAACACGATGTATGTCACTTGTCTCCTCATTCCTCATATATGTCTCATATAGCGCACTTTATTTTGTTTGTGAATTGTCAATTTTGAATCGATACTTCATATACTAATAATAATCGAATTTCCATTCATCACTATTGCTCCATTACAAGCATAGGTATATAGAAATACTCATTTTCCTTCACTATGCTTCCATTATATAAAATTACATACCGCAACCTAGCCCGCGGGCAATTAATTTTATCGGACCTTGGGCCGGCTCATTGCCGACCTGATGCTCGATCCCTATGCCTAACCAATGTTTCTACTTTCTAGCCTGCAAGGACCCATGTATACATATATACTCCATCTAAATGGAAACGGATGTACTATTCGATCGTAGAATGATCTAAGCCGTTGATCCAAAAAAATATATAAGTTGAATCTATTGCTTCAAAAAATTTATATATGTTGTCTACAATACCATTGAAATATCAAGTTGCATATAGAATGTGCAATCACATGTATTTAGGCAATAGTGTTCAAATCAAAATCTAGCATTTTATCTCGCTTTAAGATTTTTTAATGCAAGTCTTTAGTATTTTTATGGTATCTTTACGCATTTCTCTTTTTTTGAATTATAAATATATACGGTGGAATCATAAATACATACGATGAGGAATGAAAATCCTATAAAAAATGAAAGATCAAGTATTTTTTTCACGTGTACTTTTCTTTGGATATTGTAATAGCAGTTGCGCTGCTCTCCTTTTTGGAATATTACATGTGCTCCTGGATTTGTCGCTACGTTAGTTTACCGTCAATGAGTTGAACTAAATCATGATTTATTGAAACAGTGGTTTGGAGAGGAGGGGTAAAACTAGAAACTCTAGACTTCTTCCACGCGGGGAAGTTGTAATCCTCAGTTGGGTTTCCTGGCTCGCAGCCCCCAATGGATGGTTCCTTCTTCCGGAGCTGCAGTTGGAAGAGAAGGCGATGAGGAGGAACGACACTGACCATGGGGGAGCTTTAAGCCCTGCTGGGTCTAGAGGGCACAATGGCCCCGATATACAGCAACCCACCCAAGTGGCTGCCAACCTCCATCTCCTGCTCCACGTCCGCCGGCAAGTGCCGCCACACCCATCGACCTTAGATGAAATCTCGACTGTGTCTCCAGGCTAGGGCTGCTAATCGAACCGAACCGTAACAAACGAACCTATGTTCGAGTTCGGTTCGATAAGGAAGTTCAAAAGTTCGCGTTCGAGTTCAGTTCGATAAATGTTCGATAGGATATGTTCGAGTTCGAGTTCGATTTCGTTTAGAAAACGAATGTTCGAGTCAGTTCAATAACATTTCGTTAACAATTTAACTTAACTGAAATTCATTTATATGAACAAGTTCGAAACTGGAGTTTGATAATAAGATTCAATAAGCTGGGAGACACTTAGTAAAGTTATATAATGTTATTCCATATTCCACATTTAGTAATGTAATTCCATTTTAGTCGGCATTTTAGTAAAGTTGTATAATGTAATTCCATATTAGTCGGCATTTCTAGCCCTTAGATACAAACACATTTAGTAAAGTTATATAATGTAATTCCATATTAGTCGGCATTTTAACCTGGGAGACACTTACTATTAAGAATATTAATAATGAGTGTTATATTAATATTTACTTATACACTATAATGTTATACATTATAAAGAGGAGGAGGCCGGGAATCGGCCCACTTATTACAAAAGTAACTAATAACATGTGGCTCATATTTTAGGTTAAAAATTTACAGAAGATGAAACCATTACATGTTTTTAATAGATAACTGTAAATGTGTGTCTCATATTCAAGTTAATACTATACAATTGGTTGGAACAACACTCGTTAGTGAACACAAAAAAATCGAATAAGTAAAAGCAAGGTAGGAGAAGGGACATGTGTAACACCTCAACACCAAACATAGTGGCAGACCTAAAATTCACGAAGTGTGGGTGTGGTATATAAGTGGTGGGGATTACTACTTGAAAACTTGATGCTTAAATATTTTGGGTGGTTGTCATCGGATCCATTTGGGCCCGAACTCAACAAGTTGTCCGGGTCAATTTCCTCGATAACGGGTCGGGGACCTAAGCCTGGGACGTTACAAATGGTATCAGAGTCAAATTCCCTTTGATAGTGGAAAGTGCTACCCGAGAGGTGGAATCACCCCTACAAAGAGGTTGGAGGAAAAGGCTACCCAGAGCGTGCAACCGCCACTATCACTGGGAATAAGTGGCGGTCCATGTCGCAACGAGGACGTTGTGAATATAAGTGGGGAGGTTATAACACCCCAACACCAAACATAGTGTCATACCTAAAACTCACGAAGTGTGGATGTGGTATATAAGTGGTGGGGATTATTACTTGACAACTTGGACTTAAGCATTTTGGGTGGTTGTCATCGAATCCATTTGGGCCCGAACTCAACAAGTTGTCAGGGTCAGTTTTCCTCGATAACGGATCGGTGACCTAAGCCTGGGACGTTACAACATGTGAGGCTTTTCCTTGTTAACATGTATGTATAGTATGAGAGATGTCCAACCGGTAATGGGAATCGATGGACTTGTATAAGACATGTTTATGACTTATATGTTCTTATTTTCATTCTTCCCCAATGGAGCACCAGTGTTGTACTTTGTGTGGGTTTTGGATGTGATTCCATCATCAGGATTCCAAGTAGTGGAAGAGCTTCCATGTATTATTTCCTATCACTTTAGACATAAAATTGAGTAAATAGTTGGATTAACTCTAGATATGTTAAGAATTATCTGATTAAATGCTAGATATGGGAGTAGATAGTTATATCAGTTCATATATACAATAAGTTATGTAGAAAAAAAATTGGAGAAGTGTAAATCATACATAGGTACTAATCCAACTCCAAGTCATGATAGAAGGGTGAATAGCACGAGCCTTTTATAATAATAATAATAATAATAATAATAACAATAATTGGCATAAAATAGGTGGAGAAATAAAGTCAAGTTCTGTGATAGATCTAATATGGATTCACAAAGTATATCTTATTATGTTCATTTTTTGGGTGAGTGGTTGCAAGACATATTTTCTATGGGAAAACATTTATTTTTTCGCTAATTTTATAACAACGATTTTACATTATTTCTATGCTTATGAAATTCTTTGTAGTTATTAAATTATATGAATTTATTATGCCATTTTTAACAAGTTCGGTTACGAACTTCATATTGCAAAACATATGCAGTTTATGATTTATGAAGTTAGTCAGGATACATGAAGGCAAGTTTTATACGGATAGTAGGTCAAGATATATTAATTCAAGTTTTACATGGACATGTATGATTATTTTGTCAAGAATTTTTCAAGATACATGAATGCAAGTTTTACAATGATATACATGATTAAGATCAATATTTCTCATGATATGATACAACAACAATGCGCATTAAGGCTTACTGATGAGCCGCCCGAACGACTAAGGTAAAGTATAAATCACTAAGGTTGTTGTGACCTCAGTCACTCGGGGCTCAGAGCTCAATCAAGAAAAGATAAGACCACAAATCAGAGATAGAAATCGATGCAAATACAAAATAGCGGTCTCGCTATGATATTAACCTGGTATAGCACCCAGGGTCGAACTCGAGGAGCACGGATTGACCTTGCGGCCTACGAAGTAGTCTAAAAAGGGATAAAAATATAAACAAACAATTTTTAGTGGGTTTTTAATATTTTATATTTTTTTATTTTTAAATTAATAAAGAAAATCAACAAACAAGAAAACAAGCAACTATCAACAATTATTTAATTACTCAAAATGAATCCAAAAATTCAAACAAAAATATTTTTATGTGTTTTATAATTTTTTTTTGTTTTTGGTGAATTTTTGGTAATTTTCTGATTTTTATAGAATTTTGTAAAAATAAAACAAGGCAGAAAACCAAAGAAACTGTCCAGTCAGGCTTCTACAACCATTTAAAAATACGAAATGGTTGTTTCAAGGCATGGAGGTAATTCTCCTGTAAAGTATGAATAAAAATGAATAATCAGAAAAAAGAATTATCAATTTTTGGTTTTTCTACGAACTATTAAAATTTTTATAAGTTTTTCAGTGTTTTTCAATTTTTATATTTTTTAAGTCAAAAAATGACCATCTTGGTCAGAAAATCAAACACCATAAAATACTCAAAATCTAATTTTTTTAGAATTTGTAGAGATGTTTTAATATTTTTTGTGAATTTTATATCTGGACAGTAAGAAAAATGGGTGTTTTTGAATTTTTAAAATACTAAAAATGCTCAAAAATGTACCAAATTTTTAGTGAAAATTTTACACTGTGGCAGGAGCCACGTATCCAATTTTCACGAAATTTGGACTTGATTTGATATTTTATTAAAATCAAACAACAAGACACAGTGCACAAGGACCTATCCGCAATTAAAACATGTTCCAGGGGCCTATTAATAACACGACTGGAAAGTTTAGGGCCCACAATGTAAAATTCCCAGATGCTCACGCGCCGCATACGTGGTTCAGATTTAGAGGGGCATTTTTGTCATTCCTATTTATAAAAATATAAAAGAGTAACACGCCAGAACCACAGGGTAGGAAATGCAAGAACACCACTACAGCACGTGTCGAAGCACGTGGACACTACAGGCAGGGACTAAAGAGCAAATATCCAAAATAGTAAGGTCTTCGATGCAAAATAACCACAATAAAAAGAACTACAGAAACTATTCACAGGACTAAAAATTAATTTTAAAGACTGAAGGAGCCTACGAGCAATTACCCCTATTATTTAAGCGGACGGTGGGAGAGGTGCCACGTGGAAGATCGTGCAGTCTAGAATGGTGGCGCCTCCTCGAAGAAACTCCGCTCGAATCGGACGGCTGAGGATCTCCCACGTGGCTGATCTGACGGTGGTGGTGCGCTGCGGGTAAAACCTAGCCGATCTGATGGTGGTGAAGGCGACACGTGGAGATCGGACGGCTCTAGAGTCACTGGTGTCTCTTCATCTGAACGTGCGGCCCAGATCAGTCCTTCAATGGATCGGACGGTTGCGTGGCTCCTCGCATGAGTGGCTAAGATTACGTCTGGAGCAAGAGGACGATCGGACGACTCTGGAGGATCCTGTATGAACTGGCGGCCGGCGAACTTCGCCAGCCCGAAACTCGTGCGTGGGGACTCCTCGTAGGCTACTGTGATGCTGAGAAGAAGCGCCTCGGTAGTCCGCAGCCAACGGACTGCTCCGATGATGACGGGGAGCTATGGAGAGCTCCAGCGACGGTGAAGACCTGGAGATCCTGTGCTCTGAAGTTCCGACCTCCAGATGAGGTCGATTTGGCCTGATGCCTGCACAGGAAGAAAGAGGGGTCAAGGGTAAACTGCCTCGACCCGTCAGCGTGCGTGAAAGATGAAAGATGCGGCGGGGCGGTGGTCCTCCGGCGAGCGGCAGAGGAGGAGGACCGAAGTCCCTGCTCCAGGGCGAGTCAGGGGGAATGGGTAGGTGGAGAAGGTGGGGAGAAGGCTCGTGATGGTGGTGGTCGGGTTGGGATGGCTGATGTATGGTCGAAGTGAGCTGGCGACAGAGGCGGAGCTACAAAAACAATAAGCTAAAATCTAACTTCTACGCTAAACTAATGGCTAAAGAAACTACCTGGCGGAGAGGTCGACTGTGCTGGAGCTCGGGGAGCTCGGGGTCTTTGCCTGCAAGGGAGCATCGGTTCTCGAGGTTGGGTGCGCTCGCGGCGGCGCACGGCGGCGAAGCCACCGGATCAGAGTTTTCCCGATGCCTCGAGCCTCACTTCCACTCCAGATCGCGTCACTGTCACTCAGGCGAGCCAGAGGAGGTCCTTGGCGTCGAGGGGAGGACCATAGATCAAGAACAAGGCTGCCGGAGGCGATGCTATATACTCCTAGGGGTCCGAGAAGACGATGGTCGGGCGAGCAGCTCACAACTCGGATCCCTCATACCCACCCCGGGCGTGGATCTGGGATGAACAAGGATCAAACGGAGCCCGGGGTTTGGGTGTTTGTCGATCGGGTCGAATGGGGAGAAATGGTAGAAATCAGGTCGGGCGTCTCGAACCCGGCTCTGGTGGTCCTGCGGGGAGAGTTGATCAGGGGTCAACATCCCCCGTGGACCAATCAGAGCCCGCCAATTATTAGGATTTTGTAAATTAAATAATAAATAGAAAATGATCGAATTTCGAAAAACTCAAAATATAAAAAATGTTTATTTTATTTTAAACTATTTTTTGTGATTTTTATTTTATTTTTTGAAATAAAAATAAGGTATGTACAATATAGTATTATATATAGGTATATATACACTATTGTATTTTTTATTTTTATTTTTATTTTTAATTATTTATTTTTATACATTTTTATTCCAATTTTATATTTTATTTATTTATAGGATAAAATTTGGAATAAGAATATATTTTTATTTTATTTTTATTAATTATTTACAAGGGTTGAATAAATAGGTTTATTTATATACATATATGGTATATATACAATGTTGGTGTTGATTTTTATTTTTCTTTATTTTTATTTTATTTTATTTTTGTGGTTTATGATTTTTATTTATTCACTTTATGATATATAAAGTATGTACAATTTTTATAGGATTTTAGTTTTATTTATTTATAGGGGTAAATAAATAGCTAAATGGATTCTATATACAAGGCTTATGTACAAGGTGAAGCCCTTTTTTATTATCTTTTTTAATTTTCTTTTCTTTTTTCTTATTTTTATTTTAATTTTATATTTACAAATATATACAAATATATACAAACCCACTTTTACTTTTATTTTTAGAGGAAAATATTTTTATTCTATTTACAGGTATATTTACACACATGAGCTTCCTTATCTCCCTCTACTTGGGCTTTTATGCGGTCAGGCCCATGCTGAGCCCTCCCTTGAGATTAGGTCGCTCAATATTTATTCTAAATATCTCCCTCTTTTTCTTTTGATTCTTTATTCTTTTATGTATGCACAAAAACATGCTAATTATTTAATTTTATACAATGCATGCAATTTGGTACTTATTTGTCTTTACAAGAATATACATGTATTTGCGAAGGTTTTTGTAGCTAAAATATAAGAAGTCATTACATGTTGGGGTAGGTATATGACGAGTCCGATAAACCCTCTTGTTAATTTGTGGAAATTAAGCATTTAAAAAATGTAAATATTGTCATTTGTTTTATGCAGGTAATCGGAATCAATCAAGAAAATAACCACTTAATTAATCAAATAAATTTTATTCGAGTGGTTTTATGTTTATTTAGCCTGGACAAGCCCCAGGGTTGAACTCGAGAAGGTAAAGGAACAACCTAGATTAATGCCTATCAAATTTCGTGCATGGTTTTTGAGATGTATATTTTGGCATTATTGATGCAATTTTAGGATGAAAATGAAAATACAGGCTAATTTTAAGGGCTAGAAAAATAATATCGATCAAACGATGTCCAAAAATTATAAAACTTGACCCATATATGATTTATGATGAAATGAATGATCTGCAATTTTTAGGAATTTTTAGATGCAAAATGAATAAATTATGAATTTATAAATGCAGATAGTGAGATTTTCAATAATTAATAATAAATATTAAACATAGTTATTTTCAGGAAATAAAATTATCTCAGATGTATCACTAGGCAATCTATCTCAGAAAAATCCTAAACCCTAAAAATGCTAGATTGAATACCTATTAAAATTAAATATTGAAATACATAAATTAATTTTTATGGAGAAAAATGTGCATGCAAATACAATTCTTTTTGGGTAAATGTGAAATATAATTAATTCTATTATCCACGATTTTTTGATAATTTTTCAAGCAATGGCTAATTATCTATGAATTTCATAGTGTAAAGTGAGCAAAATATGTAATTTTTTGTAATAATACGAATTATTAATTAATCATAGAGCATAAAAATATTACGCACATGCCATAAAGTAGAAAATTAATTGAAGAACATAATGCTAATTTTTACATAATAAAAGAACTCCGAATTGACGTTTAAAATAACCACATGATTCTATTTACAAATTAAAATAAATAAATAAAATAAAATAGAACATGCAGTGGAAGGACTTGAATATAATTACCTATCCCTAGAAGTGGGCTTCTCGCAAAATTTTCAGAGGGGCACGTGCTTTGGGTGGTGGGGTAGCTTCGTGGTTTGGTGGATCACCAGGTGCTTCTACGCAATTACCCCCCACCCCCACGTGTGCTAGTCATGTGAGGGGGGGTCTTGGGAGTCAAGCGTGAATACATGGCGGAGGAGAAAGGGTCCTCGATCGACACACGATCGAGAAGGTGGTGGAAAAGTTGATGTGGTGGTGGTGGCTCGATGACACACGGTGGATGGAGCGAAGGAGCAACAGCTCGAGATGGACGCGGTAGAGGTGGCGCAGGTCCTTGCCATGAAGGTCATAGAAGAGAGAGAGAGAGAGAGAGAGAGAGGGCTGGTTGTTGATGAAGCTCTGTTTTGAGGAAGAGGCAGATCGGAAACGAAGCTCGAAGAAGAGGTGATGTGGTAGAGCAATCGAGGATGATAGAGCAGAGGTGGTACAATGGTGGAGAGGAGGTGGCACGGTTGGGGTAGTGGGTCGACAGTAGAGAAGGGTTGCTGGAGTAAAGCTAGCACGCAGAGGAAGGTCGGGCGCACTACAACAAGGACAATAGGCCTTGGATCTCACCTAGGATGGTGGAGGAGGAAGCTCTGTTATTGTCGTCTCCTCGTCGAACTTTTGGGCTATCGACGGTTGGTTTTCAAGGGGGTGATAGCCGAGGGTTATATATGAGAGGAGTGGTCGCCGGATCTGGAAGGTGGGGGATTGATTGAAAGAGGCGACCGTCGCAAAATCGATGAGGGGGACAAATATTTGATGAGGATTTGATGGGGACTCGTGTGAGATTGAAAGGTGGTGGCGGCCAGATCTGGAATGAGATCAGGTGGAGAAGATGTGAGTGGCAGTTGATAATCACGAAAATCGAGAGAGTCTAAATTGGTGTCTCACACAAGGCGGAGACAACCGTCGCTGTGGCGGCTCTCAATGAAATCCGAAATTAATCAACAATTAACCCACACTAAAGATCAACAAATTAGAACTAATGTGGAGTTAAATTTTATTTTTAACTCTGCACAAATGGTGTATAGTGACAAGTATGCAGAGAGTTCGAACACAGGGAGCAAGCAGGGTAATTCACAAAAATGTGCTCAAGTGAATGTGTATGTGAAGTGTCTACACTAAGCAAGCAAGCAACTACAATTTTTTGTGGGTTTTTAATTTTAAATTTTTTTATTTTAATTTTTTGTAGTTTTGTATTTTGATTTTTAATTTTCTGATTTTTATAATTTTATATTTTATATTTTTCTTTTTCTTTTTCAATATTGGAAAGTAAAGACAATATAATAGAATGCAAGCTAAAATATTTGTAAAACTAAGTAAAAATTATCGAAAATTCAGCAATAAAATCTTTTTGGTATTTTTGTGGTTTTCTACTGTTTTTGTGATTTTTGGGGATTTTTCAAGGTGTTTTTGATATTTTTAAATACTGAAATTAAGCAAAACAGTGCAAAATATGCTGGCTGTGAGTAAAATGGAAGTTAAAAATATCAAATAGCCATCAAAATTTTTCACACTATTTTTCAAATAACGAGAACAAAATGAGGAACACACAGAAACTAAGTTTTTGATTTTTGGAGTTTTCTACTATTTTATATATTTTTTTGAAGTTTTTGAGTGTTTTTAAATTTTTAAGGTTTTTCTTTTGAGATTTTTAGTGATTTTTGGACTAACACTAAAATAGGATAAAATAGACACTAGGTAATTTTTTTGGAATTTTTGGAGGTGTTTTACTATTTTTTTGGCATTTTCTAAGCTAGACAGTGCACAAGAGCAAGTTTTTGATTTTTGATAAATATGAAAATAAAACAAAATCAAAAACTAAATATGTGGCGTTAAAGTACACATGTCCAGATGCTTAAGACTATTTTTGTGGAATTTTTGGGCTTAAAATGATCATTCAAATAAATACAACAAGCATCCAAACATTAAACAGTCCTGGCAGGGGTATATGTGCAATATTTAAAACGTCCAGGGGCATACACGCAATTTTTCCACAAAAGTTTACACTGAAACTTGCATTTCAAGGATTAAATATGAATAGCAAAACCCGCAAGGGTACCTGAGCAATTTACCCACCAGGGTGCGTGACTCGCACGCGCCTGGAAGGGGTATCTTTGCAATATCACAAAGTTCCAAGGGGTTCAATGCAATTTCTCCAAAATATTACAACTTAAAGCAAACATTCATGGACTTAAGCGAAATAAATAAACCCCAGGGGGGTCCCTGCAAAATACCCAGCCCCCTCACGCGCACGGGCACGTGAGGTGACGTGGATTGGACCTCGGTGCAAATAAGAAAACTACGGGGTTCTAAGTGCAAATATTACAGAAATATTTAAACTACAGCTTAAAGTTTATGGACTGAAATGAAATACAAAATTTGGCGAGGGGAAAGTGCAAAATACCCACGCCTTATCTCCTCGTGCGCGATCGAACGGCGGAGGGTCGCTCACTTATCCACGTGGCGCGCGCACAACACACGATGACGGTTCGGCGATCAGCGGTGGAGATCAGATCTGGCGAAGAGATCGACGGACGACGCGTGCCAAGATCTGACGGCTGACAAGCGGTCTGGAGCGGGCCGAGGATCGGACGGTGGAGACACACGGAGGAAGAACAGGGAAGAACTCCGCTGCGGCGAAGTTCCTCCGGTGAGATGACGCGCCTCCGGTGGTCTGGACCGCTCCAAGAAGGTCCGGGAGTCTCCTGAGATGATGCTCTGGCGACTGGGGCTCTCAAAATCGCCGGAGAAGCTCTTAGGTGCTGCTGCGAAGGCGGCGGAGCTCGAAGCTCCAGGTATCTCCGGCGGAGGTCGAATCCGAGCCCCCAGGCGCTGTTATGCTCCAGGTACCTGCAAAAAGGGGTGAAAGGGTCCAGGGCAAACTGCCTGGACCCCGCGGAGGCGAAATGGAGGTCGGAGGTGGTCTGTGGACGGCGAAGAGATGTCGGCCGGAGGTGCGCTCCGGCGATGAGCGATGGGAGGTCGATTTGATCGATGGAATTCGAAATTTTTTTAGGATTTTTGATACTGAAGCTACGGGGAGTGAAATGACATAAAAAGGAACGAAAATAACGGATGCCTCGAAGGTGGACTACCTGAGGAAGAAGAACCTCGACGCCGGTGGTCGGCGGAGGTGGTGGAGCCGCTACAGAGCCTCCTCGACTCGCCTGAGGGTGTAGATGCGAAGCTGTCACCTCCAGCAACACGAAGAGCTCGTCAGGGAGGAGGATTAATGGCTAATGAGGGTTCAAACTTGGGCTCGAAGACGACGGGCAGTTTAAGTAGAAGATGGTGGCGTCTCCTTCAAGCGAGATCCACGCGCGCATCATGAGGATTTTGCGTGGTTTGAAGGCGCGTCGTGGGAGAGTGATGATCAGGGAAGAAGTTCCAAGAAGGATTCGAGGCGAGAAAATGGAAGGATCGGGCGCCATAATTTCTTGAAAATGAGGCAAAATCGCGGGCGTCAGAGGTGGCAGGCGTTGGTCGGGGGAGTTGACCGGGGTCAACTCTAGACCGCGCCTGGTTGGTCCACGTGGACCAACCAGGAAACTTAGATTAGAAATTATTTGAAAAATCAAAATAAAATAGTAAATGAATTTATTGATGTTAGGTTATAAAATAAAAAATGTTTATTATTTTATGAAGAATTTTTCTGTGATTTTTATTTATTTTTATGAGACGTATTTTTACAAGTTTGCATTTATGCCCTTTATAGTATATATATCTATATATTTAAGTATTTTATTTTTATTTTGTGTATTTTATCTTTATTATTTTTATTTATCATTTTTCTAAAACATAAAATACTTTTATGTACATAAATACCTTTTTATTTTATTTTTCTGAATTATTTTGTACACTAAATAAAATGAAAGTATTATTTGTGTATGTATGTATACCTGTACTATACCTATGTATTATAGTATATACAAGTATTTTTCTTTGAGTTTTATTTATGTTTTTATTCTGATTTTAATGTACATAATTATTATAAATAATATTTACAACCTCTTAAAAATATGAAATCGGATAAATAATGAATGAGGAATAAAGTGAATATTTTAATCTGTACACTTATACAATGAGGGTCCAAAACCCAATTTTCAAACCGTAGCTCCGCCAAATGCGAAACCACCACCATTGGATAGATTATTTTATTCTATATACAATTAAAGGTGAGTACGCTGCATTTGGAGTTTTTATTTGTGAGATACGGGTCTGGGAAGTTGGCATTCTGGATTTTTATTCAGACCATAACTTTTTACCTGTACATTATTTTTCTGTGAAATCAATTTTGTATTTTTCTTTGTTTTATTATCTACAACTTTCATGTACAAAGTTTCTTTATTTGAAGTGTAAAAAGTGGAACCAAAAATAGGTCCCAAAATGAATAAAGAATGAATAAAATGTATAGGTATTTTATCTGTGTTCCTGACCTTATCTCCCCCTACTTTATTCCTTGTCGACCTATTCATCAAGATGCCTAGGTCTCGGGGTTTCGGATCATAAAATATTTACAATATTTTATTCTTTTTCTTTTCTTTATTTATTCTATAATTTTGGCCTTAATTACAGTAATTTATACACTGTTTAGATGCACATGCATGAATGCTAAGATGATGATTTTAATGCTATTTACAGGCATTTGCTAGGGTTTTTGGTGCCAAAATGATAGAATAAAGATGATGAAATGTGGATTCATCATCCCCCTATACTTTACCTTTGCTAGTCCCTAGCAAACACTTATGCAATAAGTGCAAAAAGAAAAAGTAAGAAAAGAAAAAGAAGAAAATTAGATTAAGTTTAATTATCAAACTTGTCTTCACAAAATCAAAGTTTGGAGCTTAATTCGGACCTTTGGAATTTTAGTGCGGTCGGAACCTTAATGAGAACCAAGTTTGAAATCCAACAGTCCTTGAGAATCCCAAAACTCTGTCCAAGTCTCCTCAATAGCCAGGTCAGAAATACTTCAACCCATACGCAAACTCTTATGACTATGAATCTGACTCGTACAGTGTAAGTGATATGTAGCTCCCCACCTCAGAAGTGACAAAGAAACAACCTCCCCCAACCTGGTAACTCTAATGCCTCGGTCTAGCAACTCTTTCCTCGAGAAGCGGGGTATTCCCTTCTAAGTTCAAGTGCAACCGGCTCAAGAAGAGGGGGAAGAAGTATAGACTTTTGGGAGCTCAACCAGTGTAGCTAAGTCTCCCGCTGCAAGCTTCATGAGATGTAACGTGGATACCATAAGCTTTTGCTTTATTGGACTATATACACTCCGGTGGGGTTATTAAATTTTCAATCCGACCCACCACTTTTTTGGAGTTCTCTTTTTTTTTTAAGGACTTCTGTACAGCATATCTACATGGTGCAGCATATATACAAGAAATTTTCCTCTTGAGCCAGTAGACTATCCCTCTTTTGAAGCTTTATTGCAACCCACGGCTTCTGTCTTTGGCCTTCATCACCACTAGACCAAGTTGAGGTGCACTTCCTTCACTAGAAGAAGAAGAGAGGTTCCGCCTAGAAGTACTACCCTCATATGCTACCCCAAGCCAAAGGAAACTGCCTCCTCACCACCTCATCCGTGGAGAGCTATGTGAAAGGTGCAAGTGTCCAAGTTAGGTCATTATCAACAAGAGTCGTGCGTGTGCTCCGAAATACTCTACTTAGGCAGTCAAGAATACATTGAACCAAGTCCCGTGATCCTCAAAGAATTAAGTCAACTAGACCTGAAGTACCTCAAACCCAGTTCCTATAAGGTTCCTGTTATTAGGTAGATTTTAAGGTCCAATCAAGCTCCAATCTCCGGATTTTACTTAGACTTGTTCAACTATCAAACTCAATCCGAAAAATGCGAATGCTATGCAATGCTATGCAGAAAATATTTTTGTGATGCAATTTTCAAAGATTTTGAACTTTTTATGGATTTTTGAAAAGATAATGATCATGCATGCAGATGCATTTTTTGTATTTTTCAAAAAGATTTTTCATATGTTTTTGGATTTTAATTTTTGCAAATGTTTTTGGGAATTTTTGAAAACAAAAAAGTTTTGGCTAAAAACTACGTGAAAATATGTACACGGGAGTGCTTCTTATATCTACAAGAAGTGGATTTTAAGAATTTACAAGGGTAAGTGATCAATTTTATACATATATATAGGTAGTGGATTTTGGTGTGATGTTAGTATTCCTCAAACTTATTTGACACAAGCTTTTCACACAATTTTTGAAAACTATAGTCCAAAATAATTTTTACAAACATTTTTACAAACATGTACACACATTTGAAAATCATTTTGCAAAGGTTTTTCAAAACAGTATATATAGGTTTTTCAAATATTTTTGCAACCATTTTTCAAACCATTTGCAAATCATTTTTCAAACATTTTATTTCACACAAAGAAAAGAAGTTTTACAATCCACACATTTTTACAAAGGTTGAAAACATGTAACACAGTATTTTCACCTGATTTATTAATCAGTAAATACAAAAAGAATTTGAGGAGTAACCACATCTTTTTATTAAGGATTTTTAATGAATTTTAAAGAATTTTTAGCCATATTTAAGAAAATACGAAAGTACGAGTTATGGCTAGAGTATATACACAGTATATACAACCCCCCTATACTTAGCTTGAGCTATGTCCTCATAGATCGGAGAGAAAAGAGAAGACATAACTCGTACTAAGTATAGGCAAGTCTAAAGAATGAATGAATCAATGAATGAGAATTTGACCGTCCCCCCTATACTTAGGATCAAATAATCCTAAGTATAGCAGACTGTACACAACGCAGGGAGGGTCAAGGGTGGGAATGAACAGATCGTACTCAGATTGTCTCCCCCTATACTTAGGGTAAGATGCCCCTAAGTATAGACAAGAAGAGGAGACAATGGAGAGGATCAAAGAATGGAAATACTCGTGGTGCACACCCCCCTATACTTAGGACAAAGTACGTCCTAAGTCTGGGGAACTGTCTACAAGGGCGGCACCTTTTTCATAGATAAAGAAGATAGAGATGGAAAAGAAGAAAAGAAGAAAAGAAGAAAATGACTCAACAGATGAAAGTGATATGAACAGATGGATCTGTACAGCGGCAGATGGAGTTGATCACCATGTATAAGATGTAGATGATGAGAGTTAAAGGACACATCTCATACCAGAAGAATGGGGGCAACGTTAATGGTCGGCGGATCATGATCTCGATATAGCTTCAGGCGTTGACCATTGACGCGGAAGGTGGACGAAGATGACGGTTCGGATATATCAATGCTGCCATTGTCATGTACCTTCCTAACCACATACGGACCTTTCCACTTGCTCTGCAATTTCCCTGGGAATAATTTCAGCCTGGAATCAAACAACCATACTCTCTGATCTGGCTCAAACTGTTTATGGCTGATATGCGAACCGTGCCATGTCTTCACTTTTTCTTTATACTGTAGGCTGTTGGAAAAAGCTGTATCTCTCAATTCCTCCAGGGCTGCCAATTCTGCTCTTCTTTGGTCTCCTATACTCTCGGGATCCAAAAGTAACTCAGTAACTGCCCAAAAAGATTTGTGCTTGATTTCCACTGGCAAATGGCACGGCTTGCCATAGACGAGACGAAAGGGAGATGTCCCTAATGGATTTTTGAAAGAGGTCCGATAGGCCCACAAGACCGAGTCCAAAAGCTGTGACCAATCCTTTCGGTCTGGGCGGACAACTTTCTGCAAGATAGTCTTTATCTCCCGATTCGATACTTCAGCAAGACCATTAGTCTGAGGGTGATACGGAGTGGCAACCCGATGGTCAATGCCGAACTCGTCAGCAAGGGCCCTAACCTTGTCATTGATGAAATGAGACCCCCCGTCAGAAATCAAAACTCTAGGTACCCCGAACCGTGAAATGATATTTTTCCTCAAGAATTTACACACGGTTTTCGCATCTGCGGCTCGGGCGGGGGTGGCCTCAACCCATCGACTGACATAATCCACAGCGAGCAAAATATGCTCGAATCCCTGACTCTTAGGAAATGGGCCCATGAAATCAATCCCCCATGCATCAAAAACCTCACAGAAGTGAATGGGTTGCATGGGCATCATGTCTCTCTGTCCGCAGGTTCCCATTTTCTGACAGTCAGTACATCCCTTCACGAACTCATCAGAATCCTTGAAGAGAGTAGGCCACCATAGGCCGGATTGAAGCACCTTTTGTGCTGTCCTTTTTCCAGAATGATGTCCTCCTGCCTCAAGCTTGTGGCAGTATGCGAGGACGCTATGCTGCTCTTCTTGAGGAATGCACCTCCTCCAGATACTATCCCCTCCTTCATGATAAAGGACGGGATCCTCCCAATGGTAAAACTTGGCCTTAGCTAGGAAGGTCTCGAGTTTCTGCCTGGGCCAACCCTGAGGGACTGTCTTGGCAACAAGATAGTTTACAAAGTCGGCATACCACGGGAGTGAGGTGACAGCCAAGATCGCCTCATCTGGAAACGTCTCTGTAATAGGTGCGCTGGGTTCAGATTCCTCAAGATTCTCCAACCTGGAGAGATGATCCGCCACCACATTCTTGACTCCAGGCTTATCCTTAATCTCAATATCAAATTCCTGGAGTAGAAGCATCCATCTGGTCAGACGTGCTTTGGCATCCTTCTTGGCCATTAAGTACCTGATGGCGGAATGGTCGGTGTAAATGGTCACTCTAGATCCGAGGATATAAGATCTGTACTTATCTAAAGCAAAGACTACGGCCAGCATTTCTTTCTCAGTCACAGTGTAATTTCTTTGAGCGGCATCTAAGGTCCGGCTGGCGTAGTGAATGGCAAACGGTAATCCATCCCTCCTCTGTCCAAGCACAGCCCCAACGGCAAAATCTGAAGCATCCGTCATGATCTCGAATGGGAGAGACCAATCGGGTGGCTGAAGGACAGGAGCTGAAACAACCATACTCTTGAGAGTCTCAAATGCTTCAAGACACTTATCATTAACAATAAACTCGGTGTCTTTGGTCAGCAAGTCAGTGAGCGGTCGGGCAATTCGACTGAAATCCTGAATGAACCGTCGGTAGAAACCGACATGCCCCAGAAAAGACCGTAACTGACGAAGATTGGACGGCGGATTGAGTCTTCTGATGATATCCACCTTGGCAGGATCGACCTCCATGCCCCTGTTGGAGACGATGTGCCCAAGGACCGTCCCTTGAGTCATCATGAAATGACTCTTCTCCCAGGATAAGACAAGATTGACCTCTATGCAGTGCTTCAGCACACGATCTAGGCAGTCAAGACAAGCATCAAACCCGTCGCCATAGACCGAGAAGTCATCCATGAAGACCTCTAAACAGTCACCCACCATGTCCGAGAAGATGGACAACATGCACCTCTGGAATGTCGCCGGAGCGTTACATAGACCAAAGGGCATCCGTCTGAAAGCATATGTCCCAAACGGACAGGTGAATGTCGTTTTCTCCTGGTCTTCGGGCGCAATGGCCACTTGATTATATCCAGAGTACCCATCAAGAAAACAATAATGGCTCTTCCCGGCTAGCCGTTCGATAATCTGATCAAGAAAGGGTAGGGGGAAGTGATCCTTCTTGGTGGCCTCATTCAATCGTCTGTAGTCCACACAGACCCTCCAAGAAGTTGGTACTCTGGTAGCGATCTCCTCTCCAGACTCATTGACCACTGTAGTGACACCCGTCTTCTTGGGTACCACATGTAACGGACTTACCCATTTAGAGTCGGAGATGGGATAGATGAAATCAGCGCTCCACCACTTCGAAATTTCTTTCATGACAACCTCTCGAAGATTCGGGTTCAGCCGTCGCTGGAACTCACGCGAAGGCTTAGCGTCATCCTCAAGATAGATGTGGTGAGAGCACAGCTTCGGGCTTAGCCCCTTGAGATCAGCTATATTCCAACCGATTGCCTTGCGGTTTCTTTCAAGAACCTCCATCAGACGAGATTCTTGTTCTCCAGTCAAATCTGCTGAGATAATGACTGGGTGCATATCTGGCTCACCTGCAAGGAATCTATACTTCATTGATTGCGGTAGAGGTTTCCGTTCAGGACAACTGGGAGGCGGCAGATCTGGCTTCTGATATGTCTGGGTGAATGCTACCAGGTCTGCATGGGAGAACTCTCGCTCTGCATGAATTTCTGACGAAAGGCGGCTGACTGAATTATCAATAAACTGTACGGGCTCGCACTCTGTCACGGTTGTTGGCTCAGAATGAATCAGACAAGACAACGGATCATCGAAATAGGCCCATTCAATATCGGAATAGGAGGGATCAGAAGCAGACGAACAAGAATTGAAATCATCGGCACCACTCGTCACCACACTGTCAGCCTCAGGTGTATCCGTATCCAGGAATGTGCTCTCCCGGCTCTCGATTGCCATGAGCTTGCGATACAATGAATTGGTAGGCAAGGCGAGGGTCGGTGCTAAAGGGTCTTTCCAGTTGGATTCATCGTCAGTCATCTCGAAATCACGAACCTGGTGGACGTCTAGCTCTTCCTCTGTCATCTGCGCGGCTTCACTAGATTGCTCGGAGCATTCTAACTCTCTGGCTCTGGTTTCCTCGATCGTCTCTATTTGTATGGTCTCGCCCTCTACGCGAAAGCATACCTTCCCACAATCATGGTCGGTCACCGCTTTGGCTGTGGCCAAGAATGGGCGTCCTAATATGATGGGGGCATCAGTTACCGACTCAGGGATCTCCATGTCCAACACAACGAAGTCCACGGGGAATTTCAAGCCCTGAATGGTAACGACCACGTCTTTCAATAACCCCTTCGGCCTCTTAATCGACCTATCAGCAAACTGAAGGACCGTTCTGCTTCGAAGAAGAGGGCCAAACTCGAACTGCTTGAGTAAGGCTGCCGGAAGGAGGTTAATTGAGGAGCCGCTATCTAATAGAGTACGATCAAATTGCTGCTCTTGAATCTCGCATCTGACATAGGGAGCTCCTGCGTCTGGTCGCTTGGCTGGCAGCTTGTTCTGAATGGTGCAGCAAGTATCATGAGTGAGCATATGGATTTGGTCTCTGCGCTTCCGCTTTCTTCTGACAGTGGTTGTCTCTTTCAAATTCTTTTTGAAGAAAGGGATATGCTCAAACGCTTCACGTAGAGTTAGCTGAATGTGAAATCTGTCAATCATCTGATTGCCGAACTCTACTTCCTGGCTCTTTTTAGGATTTTCTTTTTTATTCCCCTTCACCCGGCGGAGTGCCTCAGGGAAGGGGATGGTGGGGGCCTCCTCAGATGGAGTACTAGGAAACGGTCCCTGTGCCTGTGAAGAAGGAGAATCCACACAAATATCATCATGCAACACATATGGATCTGCAATTTGAACAGGAACCTTTCCTTTATTCATATTTTTGTTCTTTTTGTTACCACAGTCCAGGGGTACAAAATGTGGTAACATCACAGTGGGAGGCTCAACAAAAGTAGAGGTGGTGGCCTCAGTACCACCACCGGCACCTGTCTCTGCGGCATCAGCACCGCTCTCTGGTTCTACATCAAAAATGGTGGCATCAGCACCACCGTCTTCATCTGGTATCACGACGACATCAGCATCGTCGTCCTGGACTTCATCATGGGTGGCATCAGTACCACCGTCAACATCATCATCAGCGGCATCAGCACCGCTCCTCGGTTCCTCTGGCGCTCCTGATTCTGCCTCTAGTTGTCGCTCAGAAGAGGCGCCGCCGGCTGGCATCCTACCGCTCCTAGTAGTGACAAAATCAGCATCATGATAGGAATAAGAGATGTCACTCAAACAATCACTAGGAGAGGTATCCTCTGTAAACTCTACCTGCTCAGGCTTCCTTTTCAGATTGTTCAGGTTAGGCTCAATCTGAGCGGGTATGGCGGCCTTGCCTTTCATAATATCCCGCATCTCCTGCCGGAATTCATCCATTTCTTGCCTGAAAGATGCTCGCTGTTCAGATAGCAAGCGGGCAAGATCATCGAGGGCCGGGTTCTCAAAGGCTGGACCCTGAGAACCGGATGTCTGTCCCTGCTGGAAATGGGGCTGCTGCTGTTGCTGCTGATACTGGGGGGAAGGCTGGTGATAAGACTGCTGAGGCTGCTGTCGCTGCCTCCACTGCTGTCCCTGATAGGAGGGACGAGGACCATTCTGGTATTGCTGATAATGGGCATATTGGGGCTGTTGCTGCTGTGTCTGCTGGCTGCTCTGCTGTCCATGGGCAGGAGGATGCTGCTGGGACGAGGATCCACCATTCCCCCAACGGAATCCAGGGTGATCCCTACGAATTGCGGGTTGAGGGTATCGGTCATACCAAATCCCATTGACTTCCATCAATGGTTCCTGCTCAAAGGAGGGTGGAGGAAGAACTGCCAGTGGCTGCTCCGGCTGATAGACCACCATCTGCGTGTCGGAAGATGGCGGTTGCTCTGGATGGTACTGCAACAACGGAACCGGCTCTGCCTGGATGTGATTCACCTGACGGTATGAGATAGAGCCCTGGTTGGGGTTGCTGCTGCTGGAGGCAACCTGTGACCTAGGAGGCTGTTGGGCATGAGATTGGGCCTCCTGAATGCATAGCATTTGGGTTTTTAGGTCACTCATAACTTTGGCAATTTGGTCCATCTGGGCCATGCCTTGATTCTGTTTTTTCTCGAGGATCTCCATGCGGTCCAGCTTCTTGCTAATGATGCCCATGTCGGCTGCGGCTGATTCAGCTTGGGCTGCGGCAACTGATACTGTGTTGGGACCGGAATCGATGCGTGCGATCCTCTGGAATGATCCTGCTCCTTGCGGTGGCTTTTGTTGGGTGTAGACACGGGCCTGAGTCATCACTGTAGAATTTTCTGCCATGCCCTCATAGATGGCCCAGACATCATCTTCACCCTTGGAAAAATAGGATCCACCACAAGAGGCGTTGACAAGCCCCTGCAGCTCCGGTGTCAGCCCACAGAAGAAACTCTGCACCAGGTTGGGCTTGGAGATGTCGTGATGTGGACACCGGTCAATGAGTTCTCTAAATCGATCCCAGGCTTCATGGAATTGTTCGTTAGGGATCATGACGAAGTTGCTGATCATTGCTCTAGCTGCATTGGTCCGGCCGAGAGGATAGTACTTCTTCAGGAATATGGTCCGGAGATCTGCCCATGTGTCGACGAAACGCCCAAGATGTTTGAGCCAATAGGCGGCTCTGTCAACCAAAGAGAATGGAAAGGCGATCATCTTGATTGTGTCCTCGGTCGTCAACCGATCATGGATGGTGCTGCAAATCATCTCGAATTCCTGGAGGTGGAGGTGCGGCTCTTCGGTCGGCAACCCATGGAATTTGGGTAGCAGCTGGATAGTATGGGGCCGAAGCTCGAAATCTCCGCGGATGGGCGGGAGTCGAATCCATCGGTGAGTGAGGGATGCAGCTGGGTTGTGCAATTCCCTCATGATAGTCTGTGGCGGTCTCTCGCCGTCTGGATCGCCTCCTCCTGCGTCTGGTCCTCCTCCTCCTCCACCTTCCCGGTTTTCTCTCATCTGAGCAATTTCCCTCATAAGGTCACCCATGAATGTGCCCTGGTCACGGATCTGTTGCTGCATAGTCTCCAGGGATGCTAACAAGGAATTATTGATGGCTGCTTGATCAAATATGAACGGAGGGTGCTCATGATCATCTTCATGCTCGCCTCTGTCTGCCATGGCTGGATTTTCTGAAAAAGCAAAAGAGGCCATATCAGGTGCTGTTGAATGAGCGGAACACTGTGATGCACTGTATTCAGACACTCTTGGACTGATGGAAGAAGAATGAGAAGGGTGGTCGAGGGGGAACAGGGTGGATGTAAACTCAGGCTCGGAGAGCGGACTCTCCGAGGTATTCCTAGATGAATAAGGAGGAGTGCGGGATAGCGGTGCCGACAAGGTCGGCCTAAGAGATCTCCGTCCCATCATCTTGATTTAGAGAAAGGCGGATGAGATCTGGAATGCAAACAGGATGATAAATCAAAACCCCAGTTTCACCTACTCCACACTTGAGCTGATGACCGTAAGAGTTCGGTCTGTTATCTTGTCAATTTTTATTAGGTGATCAGTCAATCTATCAGAGCGTTAGAGCGAGCTGTTAGGTATCCTACTTTCCTAGCCGACTGTCCCAATCCACGTCAGATCTTTCCCAGCCAGTATGAATTCGCGGACCGTAACCCGGTTGCTCCCGCTAATTCAATCTGTTAAGGATATCGCGGTCCGCTTTACCGGTTACCGGAGAGATCCTCACTGGAGAACGACTAACCACGACCAGTAGTCAACTAAAATTTCAGATGTGGCTCTATCCTAGTGTCGAGGCACTCTCTCGCAGCAGATAAATCAAACAAGGAGGGGGTTACTCTCCCAAAACAAAATTTTTGGTGGGATGAGTTCTAAGGTCGAGTTTGCATTAGCAGTCCCAATTTTTATTGTTTTCACTTTTTTAGGTGTTTTTCTGAGCAAACATCGTCTAACGAATTTTCCAATTTCCTTGTTATTTAAAATTCAATAAAACAGGGGGAGGAAAGCGGAAAAGCCGATGCACGGTCAAAATCTATGATGCATGCAGGGATAGAAATGCGTACCTTGTCGCCAGCACTCTACATGCAAAGTGATCCGCGCATAATTGAAAGACAGTAATTTAAACTACCTATATGCATGCACGAGGAAATCGTCCTAAGATGAGCAACTTCTATTAACGTGAAGAACAAGTAGCTATGACAAAGAAAAGAGTCCGGAGTCCGGTCTTGGCTCACCCCTCCTCTTCTCGACACACTCGAGTTCAGGAGTAGCGCTTAACAGAGTGGGCTCGCGGCACGTGGGCTCTAGTTCAAGTCAAATAGCTTTTTCAAGTGAATTTTAGCCAAGTCCAATTACGCTCTATAGGTGCAGGCAAGATATTAGGGATTGGGCCTTAGCTTCTTAGTTCGTCACAGTCAACAAAAATTCCTATGTCTAGGGGCTAAATCCTCGTGAAACAAATAGAAATGAAGGCGAGAAAACCGCGAAAAACACAAAACCGCGGTGAGCCCCCAAGTGAACAAACACTTGGAAGTTAGGCCCGGTAGTGTCCAAGTCCGAATGTACCTGTATTATTACAAATTATGAAAGTCACTCTCTCACAGAAATAAAATGCAAGCTAAACTAATCACTCTCTCTCACTCCTCCTGCTCTCTCCTGCCGGCTTGGCTTAAGAAAAGCCGACTCCGCTTCCCAAGGTTGCTTCGGGTCACCTAGGCGATCCGCCTCGTTCCGCGGTCCCTCGCAAGAAGACAAGTAAAGAGATGGTCAGATAGCTCAACAGATATATCAAAACTGCAAGAGACAGGAAGTAAGACTATGGTAGACAATCAACACAATCAAACAAAGTGAGAACTACTCGCTGTTGCTCCCCGGCAACGGCGCCATTTGATAATCACGAAAATCGAGAGAGTCTAAATTGGTGTCTCACACAAGGCGGAGACAACCGTCGCTGTGGCGGCTCTCAATGAAATCCGAAATTAATCAACAATTAACCCACACTAAAGATCAACAAATTAGAACTAATGTGGAGTTAAAATTTATTTTTAACTCTGCACAAATGGTGTATAGTGACAAGTATGCAGAGAGTTCGAACACAGGGAGCAAGCAGGGTAATTCACAAAAATGTGCTCAAGTGAATGTGTATGTGAAGTGTCTACACTAAGCAAGCAAGCAACTACAATTTTTTTGTGGGTTTTTAATTTTAAATTTTTTTATTTTAATTTTTTGTAGTTTTGTATTTTGATTTTTAATTTTCTGATTTTTATAATTTTATATTTTATATTTTTCTTTTTCTTTTTCAATATTGGAAAGTAAAGACAATATAATAGAATGCAAGCTAAAATATTTGTAAAACTAAGTAAAAATTATCGAAAATTCAGCAATAAAATCTTTTTGGTATTTTTGTGGTTTTCTACTGTTTTTGTGATTTTTGGGGATTTTTCAAGGTGTTTTTGATATTTTTAAATACTGAAATTAAGCAAAACAGTGCAAAATATGCTGGCTGTGAGTAAAATGGAAGTTAAAAATATCAAATAGCCATCAAAATTTTTCACACTATTTTTCAAATAACGAGAACAAAATGAGGAACACACAGAAACTAAGTTTTTGATTTTTGGAGTTTTCTACTATTTTATATATTTTTTTGAAGTTTTTGAGTGTTTTTAAATTTTTAAGGTTTTTCTTTTGAGATTTTTAGTGATTTTTGGACTGACACTAAAATAGGATAAAATAGACACTAGGTAATTTTTTTGGAATTTTTGGAGGTGTTTTACTATTTTTTTGGCATTTTCTAAGCTAGACAGTGCACAAGAGCAAGTTTTTGATTTTTGATAAATATGAAAATAAAATAAAATCAAAAACTAAATATGTGGCGTTAAAGTACACATGTCCAGATGCTTAAGTCTATTTTTGTGGAATTTTTGGGCTTAAAATGATCATTCAAATAAATACAACAAGCATCCAAACATTAAACAGTCCTGGCAGGGGTATATGTGCAATATTTAAAACGTCCAGGGGCATACACGCAATTTTTCCACAAAAGTTTACACTGAAACTTGCATTTCAAGGATTAAATATGAATAGCAAAACCCGCAAGGGTACCTGAGCAATTTACCCACCAGGGTGCGTGACTCGCACGCGCCTGGAAGGGGTATCTTTGCAATATCACAAAGTTCCAAGGGGTTCAATGCAATTTCTCCAAAATATTACAACTTAAAGCAAACATTCATGGACTTAAGCGAAATAAATAAACCCCAGGGGGGTCCCTGCAAAATACCCAGCCCCCTCACGCGCACGGGCACGTGAGGTGACGTGGATTGGACCTCGGTGCAAATAAGAAAACTACGGGGTTCTAAGTGCAAATATTACAGAAATATTTAAACTACAGCTTAAAGTTTATGGACTGAAATGAAATACAAAATTTGGCGAGGGGAAAGTGCAAAATACCCACGCCTTATCTCCTCGTGCGCGATCGAACGGCGGAGGGCCGCTCACTTATCCACGTGGCGCGCGCACAACACACGATGACGGTTCGGCGATCAGCGGTGGAGATCAGATCTGGCGAAGAGATCGACGGACGACGCGTGCCAAGATCTGACGGCTGACAAGCGGTCTGGAGCGGGCCGAGGATCGGACGGTGGAGACACACGGAGGAAGAACAGGGAAGAACTCCGCTGCGGCGAAGTTCCTCCGGCGAGATGACGCGCCTCCGGTGGTCTGGACCGCTCCAAGAAGGTCCGGGAGTCTTCTGAGATGATGCTCTGGCGACTGGGGCTCTCAAAATCGCCGGAGAAGCTCTTAGGTGCTGCTGCGAAGGCGGCGGAGCTCGAAGCTCCAGGTATCTCCGGCGGAGGTCGAATCCGAGCCCCCAGGCGCTGTTATGCTCCAGGTACCTGCAAAAAGGGGTGAAAGGGTCCAGGGCAAACTGCCTGGACCCCGCGGAGGCGAAATGGAGGTCGGAGGTGGTCTGTGGACGGCGAAGAGATGTCGGCCGGAGGTGCGCTCCGGCGATGAGCGATGGGAGGTCGATTTGATCGATGGAATTCGAAATTTTTTTAGGATTTTTGATACTGAAGCTACGGGGAGTGAAATGACATAAAAAGGAACGAAAATAACGGATGCCTCGAAGGTGGACTACCTGAGGAAGAAGAACCTCGACGCCGGTGGTCGGCGGAGGTGGTGGAGCCGCTACAGAGCCTCCTCGACTCGCCTGAGGGTGTAGATGCGGAGCTGTCACCTCCAGCAACACGAAGAGCTCGTCAGGGAGGAGGATTAATGGCTAATGAGGGTTCAAACTTGGGCTCGAAGATGGCGGGCAGTTTAAGTAGAAGATGGTGGCGTCTCCTTCAAGCGAGATCCACGCGCGCATCATGAGGATTTTGCGTGGTTTGAAGGCGCGTCGTGGGAGAGTGATGATCAGGGAAGAAGTTCCAAGAAGGATTCGAGGCGAGAAAATGGAAGGATCGGGCGCCATAATTTCTTGAAAATGAGGCAAAATCGGGGGCGTCAGAGGTGGCAGGCGTTGGTCGGGGGAGTTGACCGGGGTCAACTCTAGACCGCGCCTGGTTGGTCCACGTGGACCAACCAGGAAACTTAGATTAGAAATTATTTGAAAAATCAAAATAAAATAGTAAATGAATTTATTGATGTTAGGTTATAAAATAAAAAATGTTTATTATTTTATGAAGAATTTTTCTGTGATTTTTATTTATTTTTATGAGACGTATTTTTACAAGTTTGCATTTATGCCCTTTATAGTATATATATCTATATATTTAAGTATTTTATTTTTATTTTGTGTATTTTATCTTTATTATTTTTATTTATCATTTTTCTAAAACATAAAATACTTTTATGTACATAAATACCTTTTTATTTTATTTTTGTGAATTATTTTGTACACTAAATAAAATGAAAGTATTATTTGTGTATGTATGTATACCTGTACTATACCTATGTATTATAGTATATACAAGTATTTTTCTTTGAGTTTTATTTATGTTTTTATTCTGATTTTAATGTACATAATTATTATAAATAATATTTACAACCTCTTAAAAATATGAAATCGGATAAATAATGAATGAGGAATAAAGTGAATATTTTAATCTGTACACTTATACAATGAGGGTCCAAAACCCAATTTTCAAACCGTAGCTCCGCCAAATGCGAAACCACCACCATTGGATAGATTATTTTATTCTATATACAATTAAAGGTGAGTACGCTGCATTTGGAGTTTTTATTTGTGAGATACGGGTCTGGGAAGTTGGCATTCTGGATTTTTATTCAGACCATAACTTTTTACCTGTACATTATTTTTCTGTGAAATCAATTTTGTATTTTTCTTTGTTTTATTATCTACAACTTTCATGTACAAAGTTTCTTTATTTGAAGTGTAAAAAGTGGAACCAAAAATAGGTCCCAAAATGAATAAAGAATGAATAAAATGTATAGGTATTTTATCTGTGTTCCTGACCTTATCTCCCCCTACTTTATTCCTTGTCGACCTATTCATCAAGATGCCTAGGTCTCGGGGTTTCGGATCATAAAATATTTACAATATTTTATTCTTTTTCTTTTCTTTATTTATTCTATAATTTTGGCCTTAATTACAGTAATTTATACACTGTTTAGATGCACATGCATGAATGCTAAGATGATGATTTTAATGCTATTTACAGGCATTTGCTAGGGTTTTTGGTGCCAAAATGATAGAATAAAGATGATGAAATGTGGATTCATCAGCAGTGTGGTGGCAGAAGAAGAATGTGGAGGGTGATGGGCAGAGGAAGAAGATGGCCCTTGGGCCATCCTATTGACTGAGATCGGATGGTCCAGATGATGCCACGCGATATTTGTATTTGTTTATTTTTTTAATAAATTTTTATAAAATAAAATATAAATAAATCTGAAAAATGAGTGACATGTGGCGGCTCTAGGAGATGTCACGTGTCAGGTCCAGAAAAATCAAAAAATATAAAGAAAAGAAAATAAAAAAGAAATATCAAACAACTCAAATTGAAAATCTCTCTTCATGAAAGTTGCTCGTATCAACAAGATCTATAACTTTCATGTAGAGACCAAAACCAAAATAGGTCATTTGCATAAAATGATATTTTTGTTAGTATTCTATGTACATAGAATACCATATTTTTGGGATTTTGTAATTTTTTGTTATTTTTAAATAAGATAAAAATTAAGAAAGATTATGATAAAATCAAAGACACATTAATATATTTTTTTGAATTTTTATTAATTAAGAAAATGAAGAAATAAAATAATGTAAGAAAAAGACTTTTTTGTACAAACTGTTAGTGAAAACTTAAACTCAGTTAGTCTCTTTGATTTTAATCTTATTTTAATTTGGATTTTCACAAATTTTAATAAAAATTTTGTCAAAGAAAAAAATAAAAAGAAATAAAGTAAAAATATTTATGTATATAATAATAGGTCAAAATCAGGTAAATTCACAATGTACAAAAGAGGCTCGAAACCAAACTTTCACATATGAGCTCCGATTCACTTGAGCTTGGTCTTGTTTTGAAGGTAATTGAATGTATAATAGTTAAAAAATGAGTAGGATCAAATTGGACAATGTATGAGGAAGATATCAGCGTTTTAGTTCGACAGATATGAATTAGGGTTTGGGTTTATTTCTTAATTATTTGTGTTAGTGATGTTTTTACTTCTCCTTTATTCTTGTTAGTGATATGTACAAAATGGAGGTGATTTTCAGGTGATTTGGAGTTAGTATTAATTAATTAAAAATCTAACAAGTTATCTTATTTTACAGGTCCACTGGACTGGGATTTTTGGCTTCTTATTTTATGCAATTATTAGTGATAAAATACCATTCTTATTTACATATGCATGAATGCTCATTATGCAAGATTATTGATAAAATGCAGATGAATTTTAGGGAACTGAGCTTGATTTATCCCTTTAAGGATAATGAATCACATATTCATCAGCCCCCTATACTTAAACTATGCTTGTCCCCGACCATCTGAAGAAATGAAGTGAGGTGAAATGAGATTGGGTTCCATACCAAGACCATGAACAAGGTGAAAACAGAGTTAGTCTCGACCTTTGGATTATTAGTTTGGCAGAACTCCTTTGATAATTAGGATTTTAAAATCAACAACATCCAATTTCTACACATCATTGTCACAGTTTCGGCTCAGAAGTCATCTTAAATCAATCCTCTTCCCAAAGCATACCCCATAAACATTGAACAACTGTCTCATGTGTGTGAAAGGTTTTAGCTCTTCCCATCAAGAATGTCGGACTATCGTGTAAGCATCACCTTTAATAACTCGTCCTTGAGGAGTCAGGTAGTTCCTTGTGAGGTCTATTGCACGGTGTTCACACTCGAAAAGGGAAAGAAATTAGAAGAAGGGAAAAAGAACTGGATGGTGACCAGTGTAGTCACCTCTCATTGTGAAGCCATCCAGTTTAGCCAAGTCTCCACCAAGATCTACAAGTTATCTTGAAGCTTATACATTTTTTGTCCAAATATTTATTTGGTAGTTGGCTTCTTTCTATTTAGATTTTTGGTAGATCTGCGTGTATCTTATTATTCCCCTACGGATATGGAATCTTTCTTTACGCACATATTTTGGGATCTTAGAAAAAAATTGTGTCCAGTCATCCATCACTTATCTGAAGCTTTATTTCAACCTATAATCCGGCCTTTAGATGTCCATGCTACCAGAAAAAGATCCACTCAGTGTTCCAATACCATGTCTGAGTTGAACTAAATGCATAGTGCGAGAGTACAAATTAATTCCCTATTCAAGAGTCGTAACCAGAATGAGGCGACCAAGTTAGACATTAAGAGTCAAATTTTGCACATTGTCATGTGGAACTCGACGAATTAAGTCAAAGGCCTGAAGCTTCTAAAATCTTTTTTTCTCAATGGAGTTCCTCTGAAAATTAGATGGATTAAGACCAAGTCTAGACCCTCTCGATTTCTGCTTATAACACGGTTCAGAACCCAAGGGCTTTTCACCAATGCAAATGCATGTAATGCTCGATGAAGTGCAAATGCATGAAATGAAAACAAGTTTTTTAATATCTTTAATGCTCTTTTTTTAATGCAAGAGATTTTTTTGCAAATATGAATAAGAATCCATTTTTCAAAACTTTTGTTACACACAAAATATTAGTTGCACAAAACACAATGTTAGTTTTTTTATTTTTCAAGCTAGTTACCCACCCCATAGATAAGAATATAGACTTACTCGAAAGTACGAGATATGGGTAAAATATATAAAGAGTATATACATGCCCCCATATACTTAGCGAGTGATATGTCCTCAAAGCACAAGAAGCATAAAGAAGACATATCTCGGGTTAAGTGTAAGAGAGTGAAAAAGAAAAATAGAATGAGAAGTTGGCCCGCCCCCTATACTTAGGTTGTGGATAGTCTAAGTATAGAAGAATGGAGAAAAATGAGGTGTATGAGGACATGGGATTTGAATGAGGAGAATATATACAATAACAGTGGGCATCGGGTCCTCCTATACTTAGGCTCTAGTCAACCTAAGTATGGGAGAAGCGTGGAAATGGGGCGATTGAGGGAAGTTGTGGATGAGGATAGTGATATACACATATGACATCAGTCAACCCCTGTACTAGGCCTTGGCCTAAGTAGAGGAATAAGAAGTACAAGGGAACCGATGGGGTTGGGAGTAGACTTGGCCAATGGGTTAGGGGCCCACCCGCTCAGCCCATTCATGGACCGGGCTTGGGCAAGAGATTTCGGGAATGGGCCAACCGGCCCGACCTGCTCTTTGGGCTGCCCTTCAATTGGGCGGGCCGTGATCATGTGCCATAAAGCCCGGCCCAGCCCAGCCCGGCCCGCACATATAAAAATATATGTTTAAAAACTATATTTTAGATACATTTAATGTAATATACTTCAAGTTTAATTTTACATTATCAATAGTACATTTTATTTTATAGTTTACATGTAAAATAACACATATTATGGTTACTTGAATTTAGAAAGATTAGACGATGCTAAAAAAACTTAATTATCATCATAAATTTGATTAAAAATTTAATAAAAAAGTACTTCACATTCAGCCCATGGGCCGGCCCAGCCCAACCCAGACCTGGGCCGGGCTTGGGCCTTGAAGTATGGCATGTGGACCAGTCGGGCCGGACCTTGGACAAGGGGTTTTAAAACCACGGCCCGATCGGCCCGGCCCGACCTGGACTTTGGCCAGGTCTAGTTTGGAAGGGAGGGTGCCCATTATGAAGGAGATTTTCGACAGATCTTTTTGTGATAATGTGGTGGTAGGTCATAATGATTGAAAGAAGATAAAGCAGATGAGTTCCAGCTATCATCAGTGTTATCCTCAGAAGAATCATGTTGGAGAGTGTTTTAATAGGAAGAAGATGAAGTATATGAATCAGATAATTCCCAGGCATCGTCGAAGTTATCCTTAGAAGAATGATACTCGAAGTTAGAGGTACTCCAAATATTCTTATTTTAAGCTGCTTTATCAAGATGTACTTAGCCTTGTGGTCAATTAACTTGTCCTCGAATGATGAATATTCTGAAGCACCAGTCTTGGTATGGTCATAAAATATTATTCCAGTATATTTAATGAGACCAGGAGAGTCAGATTTTGAGGAATGGTAGTGAGGGGCAGGAGTCGCCCAACATGAGTCGATATTCGACTGCTTGTTTAGATAGGGTGTCAGAGCTGCCGAATTGAGCTCACTCATAAAGATCACCTTATCCAGACCTTATGAAGAATCATCAGAAGATTCTTTTTCCGACATGTTGAAGGCAACTTTCTTAATCGATTTACCAGAGAACTGACTAAATGAAGGTGTAGATGGAATGGGCATTTGGTCCGCATTGTCTGTGAAGGTACATGTCCTGTGAGTGAGGTGACTAACAATCGGGGCTTCAGATGAATAACCACTGAAATATTCCTCCATGGTCAGCGGACATCCTGCATATTTATTCTCAATTGACTGGACGTTGGTGTATTGCTGCAACGTATTGATTTTATCAAGACAGTTAGAGGAGGTCTTGTCTGACTCAGGGTAAGTGCATGCTCGTGTTTCCTCGTCATAATCACCATATATATGGTAAAGGTCTTGTATCATGTTTTCTTCCATAGGATTTGTCATGATCATGGTTGAGGTGCAAGCAGTGAAGAATGGGAGGATGGGATGAGTCTCTGAACCAATGGTCTACTCAACATCCATTATCTTAATTGTAGTAATAGGGTAGGGCTCTTCTACTGCTTGATGGTTACACCTGTTGACGGCTTTGTGGGTTGCATTAGAATATCGTGTTTCCTCAAAGACATGGTAAGATCAAAGTGCTCCCAATGCGGTAAAATTGATTTCTCGAGTCTCACACTCTATAGTTGTCTTAACTAAGGTTACAAATAGCTTTCCGAGAATAATTGGAGCTGTGTGAACTCTCCTTGATGCTCAATATCAATGATTGTGAAGTTCACCTTGAGCGGAGCATCTTGGAATGTAATGATGACTGAAAGTATTCCTCTCGTCTATTTTATAGATCGATCGGTCAGCTGAACGATCTCTCTTGATTTCCTTATTAGTCCAAGTTTGAGCTTGTCAATCACAGAGGTTAGGAGGATGTTGATTGGTTAGTTATCATCCCCCCTCTCTGTATATTTCACAACCACTCTCTCGCTCTCTCCCCGATCGCCATCTTCTGTAAAAACAACCCCTCCTCCCTTGTATCGTAGTGTAATTATTCATCCGATCACAATAACCCCCATCCCCCAACTCAGATCCATTACTTAAGCTATTTGTAGCCTAATTATAGGGGGAACCGCCTGCTCATCCCTCCCTCACATTGTATTCTTGTACTTAGGTCAATTTTTGACCTAAGTACAGGGGGACCCTCGTCCTCAGTTTCGCCATATCACCTTATATTTGATCGAGCCATGGCTTCATGACACTTGTGCTATGAGGACATAGTAAAATTTAAGTATAGGGGGGTATACCGTATATAATTGTATATTTACTTTAGCCATAGTTCGTATTTTTAAAACGTTTTGAAAAATTTGTTTTCGGACGTGGTTTTGGTAAACTTGTGAACTGAGTTTTGTAAAAACCTTGTAAATTGTTTTCTTAAAATTTGAGGGATTAATTTGTGTAAATACTCATTTTTCAAAAAAAATGAAAAATGAAAAATTGAAAACCTTTCTTTGAATTAAACTCTGACTACTAGGAATAGTAGACACTTTCAGTGAGGGAACTTCGGTCTCCCTTAGCAGAGTAGGTGGTTTAGAGGACACTACGGAAGGCTCCGTCCTCAAGTAACACGGGTTCATCTAATGGCTCGTACTTACAACCATATTGGCTGAGAGTAAATACTTTTATTTATTTGAGCCTGGGTCAGTGATTGTCTCTCCAAAGAAATAAAAAATGATGAAAATTAAAATCCATAAAAATCTGCAAAAGCCAAAAATCACACAAAAAACATTAACTAAGGAGTTGGTGTATTCCTGACACAAACACATTCACTCAAGGCTTGAGGATTTTGAGGACACTAGATTTCTGTGATCTTGAGGGTCTGAGTTAACATGCCTTAGTCATTATGGTTTTAATCTTAATTATCCACACTTCCCTAGTTTGAAAGATTTGAGCGCTATATTGCACTCTTCATCTCTAACTTCAAAGAATATGATCAGCACAATCACTTCCACAACTGTATGATTGATGTGATGAGTTGAGTTATCACTTGAGGAACTAGGACTAGAGATTTGAGTTTAGACCCGATCTGATGATATTCGAGGATGGGATAAAGTTAATGAAGGCTTCAGAAAACCTGAGTGTAAGCAAAACCCTAGCCATTATGTGAACAAGATTCATATGTTATATTTTTGATATTTACCTAAAGTGTCAGGGCGTGATGAAACTTAATGAAAATTGTTGATCAGTGTGCGCCAACCTTTGGTAAAGGCAGTGGAGCTAGCCAACAAAGCAATGAAATGTCAAAAAAAGCTCTATATCCAAGTCAAATTATAAATGAGGTTCCACCAATGGCGAGCGCTCCCAAACATTTTCAAAGTGTCCACTTGGGCCAAGCGCTGATTAGGACCAAGGAGTCGGGCATACACCAAAAAAGGGCTCTGCATCGTAAATGCTACAAGTCTGGGTGTCGAAAGTATCTTAGATACTCAAAAGAGACACACCCCGGTGTACTCCCAGAAAAACAAGTGCAAACGACTCCAACTCTCTTGACGGACATATTGATCAACAATCTAAAAATTTACATGTGTTGAGTAAAAAGGCACTCGAGAGGCCCCTTGTTCCAATGAGAGGGGGAGAAAAATAGACACAATCCTATGCCCTCCATCATCTGGTCGTCCATCTACATTTCAAGTCTGACGAACTAATGAGACGGTTGATTGAAGCAAGAATAGACTGATTCCCTAGTGTTGAGGATGAGGTCTAGAGGAGAGTCTTTGGGAATGGAACTTTGAGTGATGCCTCGACTCGACTCTCATGAAATGCAGTACACATAATTTCATATCCTTATATTATATGTAGAAAAAGAGAGTCTGATAATTAGAGAAGTTGGATTCCTTCTGACTAAGTCTTGGATAAACCCAGAATTTTAGGATCTCTTAAATTAAGGGTCTTCGAAAGATCGAGCCTTGAAATCTCCACTTGCACTATCAGGAATTAATCCGACTCCTTCATTCTTTAGATGCTCGAGGACAAGCATAGTTTAAGTATAGGGGTATGATGAATCTCGTATTCATCAGGCTAAAATCCACATATTAAACCCAAGTCTTAATCAAATCCAATAAAATTCTCCATTAATTCTTTATTTTTATCTTGTAATATATTGTGTATAATTAACCTAAATTAATTGTTTTTAATTTTCTTGTAATTATTTTCTCATCAAAAACCCCTAAAATTTAGGTAGAAAAATTGTGTATAATTCACTGACCTTTAAAAAGATTGAAAAATACAAAAACAACTCAAAAACATAAAGTCGGTGTTTTTAGCCCTTTAAAATACCCCCAAAAATATTTTTTTGTACAAATTACCTCTTTTGGCTTTTTGTCCAACATGCAACTTGTATAGCTCGTCGAGACGAGAAACTTTCATGTTTTGACTTTTTCTTAATTTTACCTTTAACTATTTCTTTTGTATTTTTCTTTATTTTTACATTTTTAATTTTCTGGTTGGGCCACGTAGCGCTCTCTGGAGCCACCACGTGGTCCGCCTCTTCTCTTGGCACCCGCCTCCTTTTGAGCCGTTAGATCCATCTCCCCCTGCCTCCATCTCCACCATTCATCAGTCGCTCCACATGAGCTGTCCGATCTGATCATTGATCAGATCTCAGTCGCTTCTTCCCGCCTAACTCTCAGCCACAGGATGCTCTCTCCCATGATCCTCCTCACGCCATGTCATCCGCTCTCCGCCGCCGTACGTGATGAATCTCGAATTCATCACTCTAAATCTCATTTATTAAGCTCAAATCCCTCAAAATCAACAGCATTTCTGCATCTATTATGCATAATTAGCATTCACACATGTTTTTATAAGAATTGCATTTTAACACTAATTTATGCACAAAATAAGAAGCCAAAAATCTCAGCCAAAAATGACCTATAAATAGCCTAATTTCCCATATTTTTAACTCATTCATGCTAACTCCGAATGACACAAAACCACCTCCACTGTGTACATATCACTAACAAGAATAAATGAAAAATATAAAAAAAATAACTAACCCAAATAAGCGGACCAAAAACCCAAAATTTAGTTTATGGATTTCTGGACTAAAAACATCATATCTTCCCCATCCAGTGTCCATTTTAATCCTACTCAGTTTTGAACTAATGTACGCTCAATTACCTTTAAAACAAGACTAAGTTCAAGTGAATCGGAGCTCATATGTGAAAGTTGGATTTTGGGCCTCTATTGTACAATTTGTATTTTAGCGGTTTTTGACCTACTATTTTATGTACATATTTAACCTATTAATAAAAATCCAAAAAATAGATTAATGTGTAATTTATTATCTCTGAATTTACCATATTTTTTCCGTATTTTTATCTCATTAAAAAATACATAAAAATTATAAAACCCAAAAATCAAGATATTCTATGTACATGGGATACCCCAAAAATATCACTTTGTGCATTTGATCGATTTTAGTTTTGATGTCTTCATGAAAGTTGTAGATCTCATCAAGACGAGCAATTTTCGTGAAGAAACTTTTTCAATCTGAGTCATTTGCTATTTGTTTTGGATTTTACAAAATATTTTATTTCGAAATTTTCTGGTGCTAACACGTGGCAGCACCTGGTGCCGCCACGTGTCAATCAATTCTGGATGTTTTATTTACTTGTTTTTATAAAAAAATTAAAAAATTAAAAAAATCAGAAAATTAAAAAATTAAAAAATTAAAAAATTAAAAAATTAAAAAATTAAAAAAAAATAAAATAATAATAATTAATGCCTTTGCACGTGCGTCGCACGTGCCCGCCACTTAAACCCCAGCCGTCACGTGTCAACATTGTGGCCGTCCGATCTTGGCCGATCGGACGGCCACTGCTCGTCTTCCTCGGCGGGCCTTCCTCCCCCTTTGGAAGCTCCACCTCCTCCGCCAATTTCGCCATCGCTGATCTCCGACCACCAATCCCCTCGATTTCGTCGACCTCCGTCAATCGCATCTCCTCCTCCTCCAATCAAATCTAGCCCCAATCGCAAACCCTCGTCCCAGATCCTCTTCGCCAGATCTCCCCGAATCTCTCGTCAATCGATTCGTCCCCGCTCTCCGATCCCCTTCCATAGCCGGCGAAGCATTCCCATCCCCATAAATAGAACGTCGCGCAACCCAAAACCTCATCCGCCGTTTCTCGCCTCCGGTCGTGACAACCAAGCACTCGACGTGATCTGAGGTCTCATCGCCCTCGTCGCAGCCTCTGCCCGTCACAGCTGCTCTGCTCCGGCCAATCTCGTCGTTGAGCCCCTACTTCAGGTACCCTTCCTTCGCCTCTTCTTCACTTCATCTTCTTTCCATCATAGTTACCTCGATTCCAATCCGTTCTACTCTTCTATCCCCATCTTCGATACATCAAACACCCCCCTTTCCAAATATCGCCGCTGAGGCCCTTCAGCAGGCCACCGCATACTCGCCAACGACTCCATCAACCGCCGTTGTGCCTCGCTCACCATCACTGCTTCTTCTTCGACCAAGACCGCCCATTGTTATCAACTGCAGCGCCACCGTGTTACCCACGGCCACCGCCAGGAGTTTGCCGCCGTACGTCGACAACACCTCATCGCAGGAGGAGGAGCTTTCCCCCAGCTCTCCTCCAGCTCCACCCGCTTCGTCATCGACCGTCAGGAGCTTCCAAGCTCCGATCGCCACCAGAAGCTCCGTCGGCCCCTCACCGATCAGGACTGGGCCAACCCGAGGCCCCTCCCCACGTGCACCACACGTGACAGGGGGGAACGTCAGCAGCGCCTCATCCCCACGGGTCACGTGCTGGGCACGCAACTGCGAGGGTCAATTGCGAAAAGCACCCCAGACTCCCTCGTATTTGCGCGCCAGTCCAAGGACAGAGGGCACGTGTTGCGCACGTGCCCCTCTGGGAATTTTGCCAAGAACACCCCACACTATTCGATAATTACAAATACATTATCTGCATTTCTATATTTATCTTTATTTATTGCATCTGTATCCCTATGTTTCCCCGTAATTTTGGACATCTTTATTGTATTATTTTATTTAATCAAAAATAGCATTGTGTTCCTTATGCAATTCTCTACATTTGGACATATTGTGGATACTTTTGTGATTAATGATTAATTAATAATTAATTATTTTATGGGAAATTGCATATTTTGCCCTATTTGTGCTCTTAAATTTGTCATTGATTAACCGTTTCTCTAAAAATCCCCGAAAAATCACATATTGTAGATAATTGTGCTTGACATTGTGCCCAAAAAGAATTGCATTTGCTTGCATAGTTTGTCCTGTAAAAATCATTTTGCATATTTCAATGTTTAATTTTTAATAGGTATTAGATCTCACATTTTCGAGGTTTAGGATTTTTTTGAGATCAATCACCTAGTTATAGATCTTAGATAAATTTCATCCTTGAAAATAAGTAGGTTTAGTATTTATCATAATTAAATATTGAAGTTATTCCTGTTTGTATTAAAAATTCATAAAAAATTCATATTGCATCCAAAAATTCCAAAAAAATTACAGTGCATTCATTTCATCATATTTTATACAGTGGCCAAGTTTCGTATTTTTCGAACATCATTTGAATGAAATTTTCATTTTAGTCCCTAAAATAGGCCAAAATTGCATATTGTACCCTTTATTGCATTAAAAATTCCAAAAAAATGCCTTGAAAACCGCGCACAAATTTTGATAAACATAACTCTAGGTTGTTCCTTTGCCTCCTTGTGTTCGACCTTGGGACTTGCCCAAGTAATATAAACATAAAACCACATTGATAAAAATTGACGAATATTTTGTGTGGTTATTTTCTTGACCGATTCCGATTGCCGCCTACAACGCAAATCAAATTATTTTTAAGCATGAACGATAAATAAAAGCATCTTCTTAACAAGCGCATTATCGAACTCATCAGTAGGATAAAACCCTCAGATCGTATCCCATCCCTCCATCAACGCCTAAGTCTACATCGTCGGATCAGATCTCTGGATCTGATCCTAACCCTTCGAACGTGCCTCTATCCAAGCCGTTGGATCGCTAGATCCAACGGCTGCTGCTCATCTTCTTCCTCGTGTCCAGCCGTTATGCCTCACCACCCCACCTCGCCCTTCCATTTTTAGCCACTCCATCTGTCACTCTCCCATCGACCTAATGGCTCCCTCGCAAAGCCCTTCGCTCCGACTTCTTTGTGTAACCCCCATCAACCCTCGCCATCACTTCTAGCCATCAGAGCCTCCGTTCAAACGCACAACCCCTACCACATAACTACGGTCGAAAACCTCCTATAAATCCTACTCCTCCGCTGCTATCACTCTCGTCCACCATTCCACGGGCGAAGGCCCAGCTTCCTCCGCCCCTCAGGTGACAACAGAGGGGAGAATCGTCGATGCCACGATGACCCAAGCCCAGGTGTCGACCCACGGCCGCCATGGCCGTGCAACGGCTGCCAATGGCGTGCTACTGAGCTCCGTGCATGGCCGTGCACACTGGGCGACGACCCCTGAGCTCCGACGGAGCTCGATCATAGGCCATCTCCTCTGCCAAATGCCTGGCTCCGACCAAGTAATCAATTATCATTTCTTTATTTTTTTCTCTTAAAATTTTCGACTCTCACACTTGTCGCCACCCTCACCGGACCATCTGTCAACTTTCACCACTCATCGAGCATCTTCGCCGACCATCCTCCTCTTCTCTAGAACCCTCCACGCTCCTACTCCCCTTCTTCTCCACCTCACCGGAGAAGATGACTCTGAGCCACTGCCTCTTGACGCCCCTACAACCTCCATCCATGCCATTTCACTCGCACTTCACGCGCACTTGCTTCGGCTATGAAGGTATACTCAAATGGTCGAAGCTCGCTCCTCCCAACCGGTCTCAAATTTCTTCTCCGACGACCATACTCCGTCGAGCAGCTTCAAACATCAACGGAGCTTCGCATGGGCTCCAGGACCTTCGCCAAGAGCTGAGCGAACTTCACCGACCTTCAGACTAGCCATTGGAGCATGGAGGAGCCGTAGAAAGTATGCCGAAGCCCCGCCTTCTCCGGCGACCTACGGTGGAAGATGAAGTACAAGTGCCGTCCGATCATCTGGATCAGACGGCTGTGCTCATGACACGTGGACGCCCAAGCCTCAGTCCGAACAGATGCCTCAGATCCACCGAGCCATAACCCGAGCCACCACTTCGTGCCACTTGTCCCGAATCAGAGGCGCCTCTCGAGCCTAGGCCCCTCACATGCTCCGCACGTGAGGGCTTGGAAAAATTACATGGAAGACCCTGTTACTTTTGGTAATTACACAATGGTCCCCAGACACGTACCTCACGCAGGTGCCACGTACCTGGGTATTTTACAGGGAGACCCTCGAGGCTTTTGGAAATTACAAAAATGTCCCCGCGCATATGGGAAAATTAGATTTAGGCCTAGCGGTTTTTGCTATTTGCATTTAGGTCCCTCCAGGGACCTAAACGTAATATTTATCCTTTTTATTTCTTGCATTTTTACTACAATTATGCCCATGCATTGTTTTCTTCATAACTTGAGCATCGTAGGTCCAAATTGCACGATTTTAATGTCGTTTTGATCCTTGTTTCCTGATCTACATCATGGCATAACTAATTTTCTCACCCGACATCATTTTAAATGAAGTGAATTTTGGTGTTAGATGATGACCCTGCTCTACTTATTCTTGCTCTGATTCGATGACTGATTTTAATGTGTGATCAAATTGACCCTAATTTCAATCTATATTATGTTGCTCAGTTTCAACGATATTTTTAGGGTATATTTGTAATATTTTGTTCTGCATATAAGTTCCCTTACATTATTCTCATACATCATCCTATAATTGCATAAAAATCAACTAAAAATTGCATGCTCCATTTTATTGCATTGTAATTAGCATAGCACTTCATGCATACCCATGGAAACATGAATCTAGAAATAATTCACACATATGTGAAATTGATCGAAATTCGATAAATAGATGGAGTGGCCCTTGTCCCTGTGATCGACCTTGGTAGACTCGCCAAGTATAAATACTCCACAACATTCAAAGAGTGTGGTTTTTGCTAAACCGAATTCGCCTCCAATACTACGACAAATACTTATTATTATAGAGGCGAATTCGACGTTCATCAATGATGGTGGACGGCCATTATAAGAGAGAGAGAGAGAGGCTTGGCGTGTGGAGAAGAGAGAGAAGAGCATTTATTAATCATGTATTTCGAAGAGCAAGGGGTACCTCTTCTTATGTAGGATTCTGGGAGTCCATGGATCCCAATCCATGGACAACACACAATCAATGGATGAGATTGATTTGTGTTTCTTTCAATGGCTAACATGTTGTTGTAAAAACACAACAACAAGTGATTTAATAGCTAAGATGTTGTTGTAAAAACACAACAACAAGTGATTTAATATAAATTAATTAATATTGATAAATAAATATAAATAATCTTAAATTAAATCACATTTGACTAGAGATAGGATAATGAGAAGACCAACTCCCATCCCTAAAAGAGAGGGGACGGCTACTCCTTTCCACATGGAGAGTTGTAGCAGTGCAATCCTCTTGGGAGGAATGGGTCAATCTCCCCAAAATATCATGAGATTTCATTATCTCATGATATCTCCTATGACTCTTGTTGACAATATTTTCACCAAAAAATAATTCCAAATTATCTTATGGAAAATATCAATCATGCCATTGATATTATGTGAATCATATTCACAACCCAAAATAAAATGTATATTATATTTTAATTAATCATCAAATGTGAATCCAACTCACATCAATAATTAATTAGCAAATATAAATTATAATATGCTCTCTCTAATATATTATAAATCACATTTATAATATATATGATTAATATGGATAGTGATATCCATATTATTCATATCCATGATAATTAAATCGTATTTAATCATCTTGGATCTCTATTCTAATATGACAAAATAAGATGAATCATATTCACATTATTCCACGTCTTTGATAAGCACATTTAATTATCTCAGATAACTCTCCTTATAATATGAATCAAATTCATATTATCCGTGATAAGTAAATCACATTTAATTATCAATTTTCTCGATACTTGGATACATATATCAACAATGAAATTATCCATGAACTCTTTCAAGGATAATGCGCTTTCTCCGCGGATACTTGGAGATAAAGATAGGGTGATTGTATTGCACCATGTATAGTGACTTGGATATTGAGATTACATCTCAAATCCAGATCTTGCAGACCTCTCAAAGATGCTTGATTAAATCAAGATCGCAAATCTAATCTTCTCATTGTATCTGAATCACATTCAGATCAATGTCCAACAATTGGACCAAGATCAGATCCCTTCTCTACTGAGAGAAGTCACTAAAATCTAGACCCATTTCATCACTCCCTAGGAATGGAAGCGTCATGGTTATACAATCGTTTATGATCACATCACCCTCAGGTATTCCCAATACCTGTATATCCTGCATACTGGAAGACTTAGATTAAACCCGAAGTTTTAGATCTCTTTTATACTGTCTCCTTCAGGGTTTTATCACTAAGTTTATCATCCGATCATTGGGAGTTGGTATCGATCATATATTTTCCAAAAAGCATATATCATACCCAGGTGTTGATCATATACTTTCCAAAAAGTATATATCAAACCTACAAATTCAGTCAAGCTTCCAAAGCAATATAACCATGCACGGGATTTGATTCTTCCCAATACCTCACGAGTGAGATCATGTCTTTCGGTTCAGTAATGAACCTGTATGATCCCTTTGAGAGATTGTATTACTCATATGCCCTTGCATGCACATCAGCGTACCTGTGTATATACCTTTGTTAGGTCATCAACCTATTGGTATATCAAATGTACATACTTAGATATATAGTAACACATCTGTTTCTGGTCAGAGGATGCATGCCTATATCATGACAACATACGATATAGGACTTTGGTTATCTCGATCTCGTTAAATCAACTCTTTGACCTAACTAATCTGACACCTTCGAATCTTTATTCCTATGCAGAGGACTTGCATCAGGAGGTCTGTCAGATATCAGCCTAATTGAGAAAGGATTGCCATCTCCTACTAGGCTAGAGATCATCTCTTAACAATCATTTGACGGTGCTTGATGAGTGACGAGTCCGAAAATCGCGGCTTTAAGAAGTTGTTTTTATTTTGTTCGTGCCAAAAAAATGGTTTGTCGTTCATTGTAGGCAGCGATCGGAATCGGTCAAGAAATAACCACAAATTTTATTCAATTTCAATCAAGTGGTTTTATTTTTATTTTACTTGGGCAAGTTCCAAGGTCGATCACAAGGAGACAAAGGAACAACGTAGAATTATGTCTATCAAGGTTGTGCATGGTTTTCAAAGGTGATCTTTTTTTGTAATTTTTAATGTAATATGAAGGGGTGCAAGATGCAATTTCGGCCTATTTTAAAGACTAAAATGCAAATTACATTCAAATGATGTCCGAAAAATACGAAATTCGGCCACGATGCAAAATATGATGAAATGAATACATTGTAATTTTTTTGGAATTTTGGATGCAATATGATTTTTTTATGAATTTTTAAATGCAAACAAAATGATTTTCAATATTTAATTATAATAAATATTAAACCTACTTGTTTTCAAGATATAAGATTATCTAAGATCTATCACTAGGCGATGAATCCTAGAAAATCCTAAACCTCGAAAATGTGAGATGTAATACCAATTAAAAATAAAATATTGAAATATGCAAAATGATTTATATAGGGTAAACTATGCATGCAAATTAAATCTTTTTGGGCACAATGTCAAGCACAATTAACTCTACAATATGTGATTTTTCGAGAATTTTTAGCGCAACGGTTAATCAACTACAAAATTTAGAGCACAAACTGGGCAAAATATGAAAATTTCCACAGAATAATTAATTATTAATTAACCACTAATCACAAAAAGGTTCACAATATGTCGACTATAGATAATTAAGCAACAAACAACATGCTATTTTTGGATAAATAAAATATGCAATGTAATGATTCAGAAAACACAGGGAACACAGCGGTATAGATGCAATAAATAAAATAAATAGAATGCAAAAAGGGAAGACTGAAATGTAAATACCGAGAATATGGGAGGTGATTCTGCAACTATTCCAAAGGGGCACGTGCGTAGCACGTGCCTTTGGTCGGAGGACTTGGACCGTGAATCTGAGGAAGCTCCAGGGGGAGATTGTAAATTGCCCAAGGGGAACGTGCCTACCACGTGACCCCTTGGTTGAGCCTCTGCTGATGTTGTTCCCTCCGCATGTGCAGTGCACGTGGGAGGGCCTCAGGCTCTAGGGCCCGACCTCAGGTGGTTGTTGGCGGCGAGGACCGGCGAGGAGGGTCCACTCCTGGCGGTAGAGTCGTTCTCAAGGTCGGCATCAAATGTCGTGTGGAGGAGGGGCGTTGATGGTCGTCGGCGTGGAGTTGTCGGTGAAGGGAGGAGAACGATGGAGTCGGTGGAGGAGGTCGAAGAAGATCAAGACGTTGGCGTTCGTTGGAGGTGATGGAACGTTGATGGCGGTTGTCGAAGTCGGAGATGACGGTGGTCGTTGCCGGAGGAGGATGCGGAGGCTGGGCGGAGAAGATGACGATGGCGTTGGCGAGATATGGGTGTTAACTCGACGGAGTCCTGGAGGCGGTGTTGTCGTAGGTGAAGGCAAAGTCGTGGATGGTGGTGTCGGCGCGCGAAGTCGAAGTTGTGGAGAGTCAGAGAAGATGATGTAGAGGAGGAGTATGTTTGTCGAAGAAGAAGGTCGACGCATAGTGGAGTTGGTGAAGGTTGCGGCGAAGTGCTAACTGGGCTCGACGGCGATCGAAGACGGCTGGAGCAGAGGCAGAGACGGCGGAGCTCGCCCTGGGTTGCAACGAGGGAAGAGGACCCTCGGACCTCGTCACAGGATAGCGCTCGGAGCTGTCACCTCCGAGCGTCGTCGCTATCGGCGGATGATTTGTACAAGGGGGGGGCGAAGGTCTTTAAATAGGGCAAGAGGAACAGGTGGAGCGGCCGGCGGAAGACGAGGAGATGGTTAGCGGAGCGAGAGGAGCGGAGGTAGAGGTTGGGAGTTGACGACGAAGGCGGGGGCGGTGGTAGACGCGGAGGCGGAGGTTACGGAGTCGGGGGAGGATGACGACCATGGGTCATCCGATCGGCCGAGATCGGACGACCCTAGAGCAGGCGTGTGGCTGCGAAAGGGGAGGAGGAGCGCGGGGCACGTGCCTAGGAGGCACGTGCGACGCACGTGCGGAGGTTTTATAATTTTTTTAATAAAAACGAATTATAAAAAGCCCAAAAAACGCTGACACGTGGCAGCCCCAGAGGCTGCCACGTGTCAACTCGAGAAAATCGAGAAAGAATTGTTTTGTAAAATACAAAATAAATAGCAAATGACCTCGGAGCGAAAAATTCCTTCACGAAAATTGCTCGTCTTGATGAGATCTACAAGTTTCATGAAGATATCAAAGCCAAAATCAATCAAATGCACAAAGTGATATTTCCCCCATGTAAATAGAATACCTTGATTTTTGGGTTTTATACTTTTTTGTCATTTTTTAAATCAGATAGAAAATCCGGAAAAAATATGGAGTAAATCAAAGATAAATAAAGACACCTAAATCTATTTTTTTGGGATTTTTTATTAATTAACGAAAATATGTACATAAAATATCAGGTTAAAAACCGCTAAAATACACAATATACAAAAGATGCCCAAAACCCAACTTTCACATATGAGCTCCGATTCACTTAAACTTGGTCTTGTTTTGAAGGTAATTGAATGTGCACTAATTTAAATGTGAGTAGGATCAAATCGGACACTAGATGGGGAAGATATGTGGCTTTTAGTCCGAAATCCTAAAAGTAGGGGTTGGGTTTTGGTCTACTTATTTGGGTTAATGATTTTTTTATATTTTTCATTTATTCTTGTTAGTGATATGTACACAGTGGAGGTGGTTTTGGGTTATGTGGAGTTAGCATGAAGGAGTTAAAAATTCGGGAAGTTATGCTATTTACAGGTCAATTTTGGCTGAGATTTTAGCTTCTTATTTTGTGCCGAAATTATGGATAAAATGCAATTCTTATGAAAACATGCATGAATGCTAATTATGCATAATAAATGCTGAAATGCTGATGATTTTGTGGGATTTGAGCTTAATAAATGAGATTTAGAGTGATGAATACGAGATTCATCAATGAGTTATCAATCTAACTCATTAGATCTTCATCCAAGCACCAGCCTCTATGATTCAATAATTGAATCAACAGATGTATGATCATTAAGATGGTCATGGTACATAACTCTAATTGTACCAAGGGACCTATTATGCAAATTAGTTGTTCTTCATTTCAGATCAGGGAATGATATTCCCAATAACATTTATTGCATAATGGCTCGCCGTGGGTTCGCATGTCCAACATAACCATTGAAATATTCCTCCATGTTCAGCGGCATCCCGCATATTTGTTCTCAATTGACTTGATGTTGGTGTATTCCTGCATCGTATTGATTTGATCAAGGCGGTCAAAGGAGGTTTTGTCTGACTCTGGGTAAGCCCATGCTCGTGTTTCCTCATCATATATGGTGAAGGTCATGTATCAGGTTTTCTTCCGTAGGATTTGTCATGATCATGGTTGAGGTACAAGCATCAGAGAATGGGAGGATGGGATTAGTCTCTGAACCAATGGTTTGCTCAATATCCATTATATTAGTTGTAGCGGCGGGGTAGGGTTCTTCTACTACTTAATGGTTACAACTATTGATGACTTTGTGGGTTGCTTAGAATACCGTGTTTCCTTAAAGACATGGCAAGATCAAAGTGCTCCCAATGCAGTAAAATTGATTTTCCTAGTCTCATACTCTATAGTTGTCTTAACTAAGGCTACAATAGCTTTCTGAGAATGATCGGAGATTGCATAAACTCTTTTTGATGCTCAATATCAATAAGCGTGAAGTCCACCTTGAGCGGAGCACCTTGGAATGTAATGATGACTGAAATTATTCCTCTCAACTATTTTATAGATCGATCAGCCAACTGAACGATCTCTCTTGATTTCCTGCTTGGTCCAAGTTTGAGCTTGTCAATCACAGAGGTCAGGAGGATGTTGATTAGTGAGTCATCATCGATTCAGACATGGGTGAATGTTGTGTCTTTGATTCCACAATCAAATCAAGGCAACCACTTCACTTTGTAGCTTTTGGTTTTTCTTCTCATCATTAAAGATGTGACCATTGACAATATATACCTTTCGATCTTTGTTCTCTTCCTGTTTGACTTTTTGGCACTAATTTACACTTTACTAATCTTTCCAAGTCGGGGAAGTGTTCAATGGCCTGATTTCAGGGAAGTTCAAAAATCAACCTTTTATCCAGTGCTTCCTTTAGAGCAGAATCCAATTTATTTAAATCCTCTTCACTTTCGCTTTTTATGGGTGATAACTGCGTCCATTACCCTTGTTAATTCAAGCAAATTAAAGGTCAAATTAATTGATATTGTTCGTTGCAGTCGGATAATGAGAGCACATCAAAAACCACTTTTAATTAAAGCAAGTTAATCTCGAGCAGCAATTTTTTTACTTGTTTGAGAGTCCAAGGTCGAACCCAGGGAGGCAGCTGCCTCCTTAGGTAGATTCGAAGCAAATTTCCAAGGTTTGATTTTCAGAGGAGATATTTTTGGTCTTTTTCGATTTTTTTTATGCAAGACACATGCAAAATCAGGCCAAATTACAAGTAAATCAGAAAGATGGTTAAATTAATTTCAAAAATTATGAAACTTGTCCAGATTATGAAATATGGTGAAATCAAGCTACACTAATTTTTTGTAATTTTTAGATGCACGGATAATAAATATATGCAGACTTTAGTGAAAATGACTAAACTAATTTTAATAATTACCAAACGATGATATTTCTCAGAAAAAAATTAATCTAAATAGATCTAATTAAGAGCTATCCAAATCAACTCGAATTTCGTTAAAACAACTTCACGGTTGATTAACTAAAAATTGATTAAGGTTTTCACTAAATGATTTTTCTAAGACAAATTACACGTGCAAATGATGTGATTTCGGATATGTTTGTAGCATAGGCTTATATCTACCAATGATGATTTTTTCAGAGATTTTCGATAAGCAGATAATGAGAAATCACTTAATCAATCACAATGGCCAAAATGTTGCAATTTTTCACCAAATTAAACTCCATAAATATTCTGCAAATCAGAAAATACAAATAAATGCTAAAAATGGTAGAACAAGAGTTATGCTACACAATGCAATTTTTGGAATTATAATTCGATGACAAAATGACGACAAAATAAACGTACAAATGCAGGGGTATGAATGCAATACAGAAAAAGAAATATGAGCTCAAATAAAGAACACATGCTTACATGTAATTACTGGAAACTTCAAAAAAATTTTAAAAACTTACAAAGGGGTGCAAGTGTCCCCTTTGCAAATTCCCTTTTGTCTTATTATCCGATGGAACTCCCATGTTTTGTTTTGTTGGCTTGAAACAGGGGAGGTCTTCAAGGTGGCCAATGGGGCTTGGAGGAGGAGGTGGTCGCTGCTGCCGTTGGTGGGGCGGTTGTGCGCGCAAGGACTCCGAGGCTGATGGAGGTCGGGCGGAGCGCGCGTCGTCGCGCGGCTGCGCGTGGAGGAGGAAGGACTGCGCGTGGGGAAGTGCGCACGTGGAGGGCGGGTGCGGGCTGGAGCTGGTCGCGTGTCGGCGAGGTGGAGGTGGTTGTGCGCGCAAGGGGCGGCGCGCATTGAGGAGCTGGTCGCCGGTCACGGCCAATGGTGGAGTTGTGAGTTGCTGCGGGTGAGGAGGAGGAGCACGCGCGTGGACGGAGGGCGACGCCAGTTGCTTGGGCGGCCGGTGTCGTTGGCGACGAGGGGACGGCCGACACACGGCCAAGGGTCGTCGGGGGTAGAGGAGGCGTAGACGGCGGGGTTGGTGATGGGTGTGTGCGTGTAGTGAGCGTGGTGAAGAAGAAGAGAAGGAGAGAGAGATCGTGGGGGAAGAAGGCAAGAAACAGGGGAGTTTCACCACCTCCCTTGTTGCTCATGCATTTGTTCAGCGAGGGTTAAATTTTAGATTAATTGATTGATGAAAGTTTGCCGAAAAATTCAAGAAAAATCACCGTTGCGTTCGCAACCTATGATTTATTCATGGAAGTGGAATTTGGTTTTGTGATTTGGATGATGGAAGATGGAGAATCGAGGAGAGAGAAATGAAATGAAGATGAAGAAGAAGAAGGAAGTTACCTGACAGATAAGGTGCCTGGGAGGAGGAGCGAAGTTGCTCTTGTCGTTGCTCAACGCGCGGCAAGCGGAGCTCGAGCAGGCCTCGTGTGAAGCTTGCGGCGGCGAAGGTTGAAGCCTCGCCGGATCTCGCCTGGAGGGGGATCGTTGTCACTCGATGGGAACTCTTGGAGCTGTCACCTACAAGATCTCAGAGCTGGATCTATCTCCTATTGAGTGGTGGATGGGGATGAAGGAAGGAGGAGAGGGGAATATATAGAGGAGGACGAGGAGGTTGGAGAGGAGATGGAGAGAGTATAAGAGATGGAAGATGGAGTGGAGAAGTGGGATATGGAGTGATCATCGATAGTTGGCTTCTCCTTTATGTCAAGGGAGAGTGGGGGAGGAATGGGTAGAGGAGAAGCTCGGCCGTTGATGAAATACCCTTTCATCCAACGACCCTGGATGAAGGAGGAGGTAGCATAAGTGGATGAATGAGGAGGCGACACGTGGTTGGCTCCAAGAGCTGCCACGTGTCGCTCCCAGAAAAATCCACAACTAAATACAAAGAAAAATCAAAAAGAAATAATAAAAGAGGTTAAATCAAAAAGTGATCAACATGAAAGTTGCTCGTCTCGATGAGATCTACAACTTTTGTGAAGGATCGAAAAACGAGATCATCTGTATAAAAATGTATTTTTGGGTGGTACCTTATAGATATAAAATACCGCATTTTATCTTTTGTAATTTTTTGTCATTTTCTAAAAGAGGGAAAAATCAAAATAAAAACAGAGAAAATATGAGAAGAATATTTATAATTTAATCTATTTTTTGGATTTTTCTAATAATCAAGAAAATAAAAAGAATAAAGTACATGGGTGAAACGGTCATTATGTACAATGTACAAAAGGGACCCAAAACCCAAGTTTTGCATACGAGCTCCGATTTAATGAAATTGATCTTGTTTCGAAGGTATTTCAATGTATATTACTTTAAAAGTAAGTAGACCTAATTCGGAGGTCGTATGAGAGAGATATGTGCATTTTAAGGCTCCTAGTTTCAGACTTGGGTTGTGGTTTTATTGGTCAGTTTTAGAAGTTAGTATTTTTTTAATATTTTTCTTTAATTAGTATTAGTAATATATACACAATATAGTTGGTTTTATTAGACTCGGAGTTAGTATAAAATATATACAAATAAGGTATTTTTAGCTAATTTACATGTTAATATTTACAAGTGCATTTGGCTTCTCATTTAATGCATATATGAATGCTAAAATGCAGATATTATGCTCGCATGCATGAATGCTAATTATGCAAGATAAGGGGAAATATGCAGCTAATTACTCGGAACAAAGCTCTATTTTCAACTTTTGGAGTGATGAATCGCAGATTCATCATCCCCTATACTTAAAACCTTGCTCATCCCCGAGCAACTAAAATGAAATGCAAGAGTGAAATGATTTTGGGTTCCATACCAAGGTCATGAACAAAAGTTGAAAATGGGGCTTGACTCGAACTTTGGATTAATTATGTGGTGGAACCTTATTGGGATCTGAACTTAAGACCCAACAGACTTCAAGTTCCACATGTCTTTTATTCAAGACGCCTCAAAAGTTAGGTCAGAACAAATCCTCATACGCAAATTTCTGATGACTATGATTCTTACTTGTACTGTGTAAGTGATAAATAGCTCTCCACATCAGAAATGGCTCAGAACCAGCCTCCTCTAACAAGGTAACTCAAATAACCCGGTCCAACAACTCTTTCCTCGAGAAGCGGGGTATTCCCTTCTAAGATCAAGTGCGACCAGCTCAAGAGGAGGGGGTAGAGAAAAGAATGGGTGGTAGCCAGTATAGCTACCTATCCTCGGATGCCTGACCAGTGTAGCCAAGTCATCCAGCTGCAGACTTCTAGCTAATATACATACTCCGACATGCAATATTTTTTTCTTTTTTTTTGTCCTGTCGATTTTTTTGGAGTTCTTGCATTTTTTCTTTTTTTCTTTCTTTTTTTTTAAAATAAAATACAAGGTGCAGCATGTACATTAGGAGTTTTTCCTCTTGATCCAGTAAACTATCCCTCTTTTGAAGCATTATTGCAACCCATAGCGTCCTGTCCTCAGACTTCAATACCACCAGACTAGGTTGAGATGCACTACCCTCCCTAGAGGAGGACGGATGTTCCACCCGTGTGCTACTCCAAGCTAAAGGATTCTACCTCCTCACCACCTCATCAATGAAGAGCTATGTGCATTGTGCTTGTCCAAGTTAGGTCACTGTCTAAAAGAATCATGCGTGTGCTAATCAAGATGACATGTGAACATAGACTTGCGGACTCAAAGAATTAAGTCACTTGACCTGAGAAATCTTAAATCCAATTCCTATAAGGTTCCTATGAAATTAGGTGGATTAATGTCAAATCAAGTCCATCCTCAATATCTACTCATAACTTGGTTCTGAACCCACTACCTTTTCACCTTGCATATGCAAGATATGCAGATGGGATGCAGATGACATGCTATGTAGACGAATGAAATGCAAGACTCTCTTTTTTTTGAAATGCAAGGATGATATGCAAGAGTAAGCAAGAAGCCTTTATTTTCAACATTTTCATTTTATTTTCTATTATACAACAATTTTTACAACAAATTTTAGTTTGTAATAATATACATAGTATACAAGTTTTTTTTATACATCCTATTTTACAACAAATTTTACAAAAGTATGTTTTACAACTTTTTGTACAAGTATTATACATATAGTACATTTTTTGGTATACCTCCTATGATACAAGTGTTTTATGAGTATTATACAGTTTATACAAGTGTATTTTACAAAAACATTTCTCAAATTTTTACCCACCTATAATTATTGCACAATATATACAAAAATACGCGAAAGTACGAGCTATGGTTAAAGTATATATGTAATATATACACGCCTCCCTATACTTAGTGTATGCTATATCCTCAGAGCAAGAAAAGCGACTAAAAAGACATAGTTCGGGCTAAGCATAGGAGAGCTAAAATTACAGAATGTATAGAAGTCGCTCCGCCCCCCTATACTTAGGCTCTGGCAGCCTAAGTGTAGAAGAAGATCAAAAATGGGGCGGACGAGGGCAAGAGGGGAAATGGAGGATTATATACAAACAGGCATCGGTCCCCCCTATACTTAGGCTCTGGTCAGCCTAAGTATAGAATAGGAGTGAGTATGAGAACCGATGTGATCTGGAGGATGTATAGAGAGCAGGACTCAGGTGGCTCGTCTTCCCTATACTTAGGATCTGATCATCCTAAGTATAGTCTAAGATAGAGATAGATGAAGCTAGGATGAGCTACTAGAGTCGTGGGAGAGAAAGGATAGAATGTACATGAGTGATGGTAAATACAAGTGAGTCGGTCTGAATCTTTCAAGATGCTGCTGATGGCTAGAGCTCACTGTTGCAAGGTCTCATGCACGGCTCGAGGTATGTCTGTTGAATTTGTCTTGTGCATGAATACAATCTCCTCAACATGGACTAACTGCTCATTAGATTCGACGACGTGTTTCAACAGTTGTCCATTCACAAGGAATGTCGGTGCGTCATCTGCAAGATATGAGATCTCGACACATCCACTGTCATGCATTGTACGGATGACAAATGGGCCTGTCCACTTGGACTTCAACTTGCCTTGGAAGATCTTCAGCCTAGCATTAAACAACCATAACTTCTGTCCAGGAACAAAGGTCTTTCGTCTGATATATCTATCATGCCAAAGCTTCACCTCATCCTTGTACACCACACTGTTGTCATATGCGCGGTTTCTGACTTCCACAAGCTCATTCAGATCCATCTCTCTGCTTCTGCCCAAGGTGTGTGTTCTAGTTGACCTTCTTGATTGCCTATTATGATTTATGCACTAACTCTGCGGGCAAATGGCACGGCTTTCCGAATACCATTCGGAATGGGGAGGTTCCTAACGGTGTCTTGTAAACTGTCCTATAAGCCCATAGGACTTGATCCAAGATCTGAGACCAGTCCTTCCTGTCCGGGCAGACGAGCTTTTGCAATATAGTCTTTACCTCCATATTCGACACCTCAGCCATACCATTAGTCTGTGGGTGGTAAGGACTGGCGACACGGTGTTCGATGCCGTAGTCCTTCAGGATAATGAGAGCAGATCAAAAACCACTTTGAATTAATGTCAAGCTAATCAGATGTGGTAAGTTTTTTTACTTGGTTGGAAGTCCAAGGTCGAACTCAGGGAGGCAGCTGTCTGCTTACGTAGATTCGAAGCAAATTTTCCAAGGTTTGATTTTCAGAGGAGATATTTTGGTCTTTTTCGGTTTTTATGCAAGACACATGCAAAATCAGGCCAGTTTAAACGTTAATTCAGAAAGATGGTCATAATTAATTCCAAAAATTATGAAAATTGGCAAGATTATGAAATGGATGAAATTAAGCTACCCTAATTTTTTTAGAATTTTCTAATGCACTGATAATAAAAAATGCAGACCTTAGTGAAAATGACTAAACCAATTTTAATAATTAATTAATGATGATATTTCTCAGAAACAAAATTAATCCAAATAGATCTAATTAAGAGCTATCTAAATCAACTTGAATTTCATTAAAACACTTCACGGTTGATTAATTAAAAATCGATTAAGGTTTCCACTAAATAATTTTTCTAAGACAAACTATACGTGCAAATGGGATGATTGAATATGTTGTATCATAGACTTAGATCTACCAATGATGATTTTTCAGAGATTTTTCGATAAGCAGACAATGCGCAATCAATTAATCAATTAAAATGGGCAAAATATTGCAATTTTCACCAAATTAATTTCCACAAATATTCTGCAAATCATAAAAATACAAATAAATGCTAAAATGTAGAACAAGAGTTATGCTACACAATGCAATTTTCGGAATTAAAAATAGATGACAGAATGGCGACAAAATAAACGTGCAAATGCAGGGGTATGAATGTAATATAGAAAAAGAAATATGAGCTCAAATGAAGAACAGGGGCTTACATGTAATTATCGGAAACTTCAATTTTTTTAAAAAACTTGCAAAGGGGTGCAAGTGTCCCTTTTCCAAATTTCCTTTTGTCTTATTATCCGATGTCTTCTCCTCTGTTTTTGGAGATGGAACAGGGGAGCTTGAGGAAGAGCTTCACGTGCAACAACGAAGGAGAAGGCGGTCGGCGTTGGAGGCGGAGGACGTTGATGGTGGGTGAGCGGCGGCGCGGGGAAGAGGTGCGTGAGGAGGGCGATGCCCGACGAGCTGGGATGGCAGTGGCGAGGTGGTTGGAGGTGGTCGGCTACACCTCGCGCGGCCGTGAGGCCTGCGTTGGTGGGAGGCTGAAGCTGGGGCCGCGAGCGAGGCGTGTGGCCTGGAGCTTGGTGGCGGCCGCACAGCTTGCAGGAGGAGCATGCGTGCGTAGACGAGGGGCGTGTGGGGGATGGCGCACGCAGTTGGCCGCGCGTGGAGCTCCAGCCGCAGGTGGCTGCGGATGTTGGCGGAGGATGGCCGACACACGGCCAAGGGTCGTCGGGGCAGATGCAGCTGGCGTTGTAGACGCACGTGATGGCGAGGTGGGTGGCCGGCAGCTCGCAGGAGAGGAGGAAGAAGAAGAGAGAGGAAGAAGAAGACGTGGGGAGGGCAACAGGGGATTTTCACCACCTCCCCTGTTGCTCATGCATTTGTTTAGCCAGGGTTAAATTTTAGATTAATTGATTGATGAAAGTTTGCCGAAAAATTCAAGAAAAATCACCGTTGCGTTGGCAACATGTGATTTATCCGTGGAAGTGGAATTGGTTTTGCGATTTAGATGATGGAAGATGGAGAATCGAGGAGAGAGAAATGAAATGAAGATGAAGAAGAAGAAGGAGGAAGTTACCTGTAATGTGTACGGATAAGGTGCCTGGGAGGAGGAGCGAAGTAGCTCCTATCGTCGCTCAACGCTCGTGTGAAGCTTGCAGCGGCGAAGGTTGAAGCCTCGCCGGATCTCGTCTGGAGGGGGATCGTTGTCGCTCGATGGGAACTCTTGGAGCTGTCACCTACAAGATCTCAGAGCTGGACCTATCTCCTATTGAGTGGCGGAGACGGTTGTAGCGCGCGGGGCGGAGGTGCGGTGATCGGAGGCCACGCGTGGGGCGGCGATGGAGGAGTGCACCGCACACACGCGCAGGGGGGCGTAGGGCGGCGCAGCGTCCAGGGGCCGCGGTGGTGAAGGGTCAGGCAGCGCGTTGGGGGTCGCGCGGCTCGGCAGAGCTGAAGTTGGAGCGTCGAGGGTGATTGGGGCGCGCGGCCAGGGACTGTGGGGATGGCGGTGATGTGGCCACGCGCGGCTGGTGACGATGGGGGGCGCGCGGGGGCGCTGAGGAGGAGATGGGGCACGGGCGGCCACGCGGTGACGGTGGTGGGCGATGTCGACGGGGGGGCCGCTGGAGTTTGGCGAGCGGCTGTGGGCGGCCGCGCTGGGGGTCGAGGGCGGTGGCTGGAGCAGTCAGTCCCAGGCGGCGCTACTTCTGGACGGTGACAGAGGAGGGGCCGACACGAGGGTGGCCGCATGTGGCAAGGAGCTCGTGCGGCTGCAACCTTCCTTTTTTATTTTTTTGCATTTTTTTATTTTTATATTTTGTAAAGGAATGAAAGGTGAAATAAAGATTGTGACAATGATAATGGTGGTGGTGGTTGATTTGATGTTGTGTGTGATTGTGATTAAGAACAATGAAAAAAATCGTTAGATAAAAAAATCAAGTGACAAGGAAAAGGAAGGGAAATACTTACCTGTGTGGTTCACCGAAAGTGAAGCCGCGTCGTGCGGCTTCCATCGTCGTGGCCTCGATTCGATCCGACGAAAAACCAAAGAAGCTCGGTTGTTCCCAGAAGTGATGCACAACGACACGAGGAGGAGTCCTCGTGGATCACGCCTTCGAAACCGTCGTTGCTCGACCGAAGAATATTGACGTTGTCACCGACAACACTCGGGGGCTGGTGGTCTCTCCCTCTCAATTGAAGAAATGGCGGATGATGAACAATGGAGGGGAGAGGTGAATATAAAGAGGAGGGGGGAAGTTGGAAAATAGGTGGAGAGAATGGAGTAGTGGGGGGTTATTAACTTGGAGTGGAAGACAAGTAAGGGAGAAGAGGTAAAAGGGGAAAAATATTTTATTAATAAAATAATATAGTAGGCTACTAAAAATAATTAGAATAATAATAATATAATAATAATAATAAAAAGAAATCCGAAAATAATAAAATAAATCCGAAATTAATAAAATAATAAAAAATGGAGTGACACGTGACGGCTTCAGGAGCTGTCACATGTCGCTCCTAGAAAATTCAAAAATTAAATGTAAAGAAAATCAAAAAGAAATAACAAAAGGGATTAAATCAAAAAGTGATCAACACAAAAGTTGCTCGTCTCGATGAGATCTACAACTTTTGTGAAGGGCCAAAAATCAATTGAGATCATCTGTACAAAATGTATTTTTGGGTGGTACATTATATGTATAAAATACCACATTTTTCTTTTTGCAATTTTTTGTCATTTTTCATTAAGAGAAAAATCAAAATAAAAATAGAGAAAATATGAAAAGAATATTTACAACTTAATCTAATTTTTTTAGATTTTTAATAGTGAAGAAAATAAAAGGATAAAATACAGGGGTAAAACGATCATTATGTACAATGTACAAAAGGGGCCTAAAATCCAAGTTTTGCATATAAGCTCTGATTTTAATGAAATTAGTCTTGTTTCGAAGGTCTTTGAATATATATTACTTTAAAAGTGAGTAGACCTAAATCGGACACTGTATGAGAGAGATATATGCATTTCAAGGTTCATGGTTTCAAACTTGGGGGGTTTTATTGGTCAATTTTACAAGTTAGTATTTTTCGATATTTTTCTTTAATTGGTGTCAGTCATATATACATAATAGAGTCGATTTTATTAGATTCAGAGTTAGCATAAAATATATACAAATAAGGTATTTTATCTAATATACAGGTGAACATTTGGCTTCTTATTTAATGCAAATATGAATGCTAAAATGCAGATGTTATCAATGTATGCATGAATGCTAATTATGTAATATAAGTAGAAATATGCATCTAATTACTCGGGAACAAAGCTCTATTTTCAACTTTTAGAGTGATGAATCGCAGATTCATCAACCCCCTATACATAAACCTTGCTCGTCCCCGAGCAACTAAAATGAATGCAAGAGTGAAATGATTTTGGGTTCCATACCAAGGTCATGAACAAAATTTGAAAATGGGGCTTGATCAACCTTTGGATTAATTTTGTGGTGGAACCTTATTGGGACCTGAACTTAAGACCTAACCGACTTCAAGTTTCACAAGTCTTCTATTCAAGACGCCTTAACAGTCAGGTCAGAGCAAATCCTCAAACGCAAATTTCTGATGACTATGATTCTTACTTGTACTGTGTAAGTGTAAAATAGCCCTCCACATCAGAAATGGCTCAGAACCAGCCTCCTCTAACAAGGTAACTCAAATAACCCGGTCCAATAACTCTTTTCTCGAGGAGCGGGGTATTCCCTTCTAAGTTCAAGTGCGACCAACTCAAGAGGAGGGGGTGGAGAAAAGAATGCACGATAGCCAGTGTAGTTACCTATCCCGGGATGCTTGACCAGTGTAGCCAAGTCATCCAGCTACAGACTTCTTGCTAATATACATACTCCGACAGGCAATATATTTTTTTGGCCTCTCTCTCTCTCTTTTTGAGTTCTTGCATTTTCTTCTTCTTTTTTTTGGAACTATATACAAGGTGCAGCATGTACATCAGGAGTTTTTCCTCTTGAGCCAGTAGACTATCCCTTTTTTGAATCATTATTGCAACCCACAACGTCCTGTCCTCGGACGTCAACACCACCAGACTAGGTTGAGATGCACTACCCTCCTTAGAGGAGGACGGGTGTTTCCACCCATGTGCTACTCCAAGATAAATGATTCTACCTCCTTACCACCTCATCAATGAAGAGCTACGTGCATGGTGCTTGTCCAAGTTAGGTCACTATCTAAAAGAATCATGCGTGTGCACGAGATATTCTACTTAGACTAATCAAGATAACATGTGAACATAGACTTGCAGACTCAAAGAATTAAGTCACTTGACCTGAGAAATCTTAACTCCAATTCCTATAAGGTTCCTCTGAAATTAGGTGGATTAAGGTCAAATCAAGTCCATCCTCAACATCTATTCATAACTTGGTTCAGAACCTACTAGCTTTTCACCTTGCATATGCAAGATATGCAGATGAGAGGTAGATGACATGTTATGTATATGAATGAAATGCAAGATTTTTTTTTGAAATGCAAGGATGATATGCAAGAGTAAATAAGAAGCCTTATTTTCAACACATTTTTTTGTATAAGTATACATCAATTTGTATTATTTACAACACATTTTTAGTTTACACATAATATACATAGTTTTTTTGGTATACATCCTATTTTACAACAAATTTTACAAAAGTATGTTTTACAAGTTTTTATACAAGTATTATACATATAGTGCATTTTTTTTGGTATACCTCCTATGATACAAGTGTTTTATGAGTATTATACAATTTATACAAGTGTATTTTAAAAAAAATTCTCAAATTTTTACCCACCCGTAATTATTGCATAATATATACAAAAATACGCGAAAATATGCGAAAGTACGAGCTATGGGTAAAGTATATATGTAATATATACACGCCCCCATATACTTAGCGTGTCCTATGTCCTCAGAGCACAAAAAGCGATGAAAAAGACATAGCTAGGGCTAAGCGTAGGAGAGCTAAAATTACAAAATGTATAGAAGTCACTCCGCCCCCCTATACTTAGGCTCTGGCAGCCTAAGTATAGAAGAAGATCAAAAATGGGGCGGATGAGGGTAAGAGCCGAAAGGGATGAATATATACAAGGTGGGCATCGGTCTCCCCTATATTAGGCTCAGGTCAGCCTAAGTATAGGATTGGAGTGAGTATGAGGACCAATGTGATCTGGAGGATGTACAATGAATAGATGCGGGTCACTCTCCACCCTATACTTAGGATCTGATTATCCTAAGTATAGTCATAAAATGAAACGATATGGAGCCGGGGCGAGTGATTCGAATCACTGGGAAGGGAGGGAGAGAAAATATATACAAGAAAGAATGAGAATATACAAGGATTAAGAATGTTTGTAACGAACCTTCTTGCAGACGTGAGGAGGTGGATAATACACATATGTGTCGCTGTCGGAATCGTCCTCAGATGAATAATAGTAAGGTGTAGGGATCGTCTAACGAGGGTCGACACACGACTGCTTGCTTAGATAAGGCTTAAGAACAGCCGAACTAATCTCACTCATATAAATCACCTTATCCGGACCAGATGAGGACTCCTCAAAAAAATTCCTTCTCCGGTGTGTTGAAGGAAACTTTCTTAGTCGGTTTTCTAGAACCTGAATCATTGAAAGGGAGATGAGAGAGACGCGCCTTGAGAGGTTCGGGGGAACACCTCAAGGAATCAATTCTTGACTTCCTCTCACTAGATAGCCGACTAGCAGAGGGAACAACCGCGTTTTGATGTGGAGTCAATTTAGTCTTGGTTGTTTCCTTTGACGGTCCAGAACGTGATGTGGTGCTGACTATGGGTTCCTCATCAAACGAGTCACCATATAGATTGTAATATTCCTGAAGGGTCAGCACATGTCTCCGGAAGGTGCTAGTGGTCTCAGTTGACTTGACATTATTGGGATCTTCTGTCGGATCATTAAAATGGTCAGGCCAGTCAACAAAGATCATGTCCGACTTAATGATAGCTTCTGATTGTGAGTCCTCCTTAGAAGCTGTCCTGGTGGCGGTGCAAGTAGTTGATGAAGTGGAGGTGTGGGGAGTCTCAGAACCAACGGTCGTCCGAGCAGTCAATCTCTCAGGTGTAGCGGAGAGGTGGAACTCGTCTTCCTCGATGGTCACGACTGTCAGCGGATGTGCGGGTCACCTTAGAGTAAAGTGTATTATAAAAGAATGGGTGAGGTCGGAGTGCTCCCAATGTTGAGAAATCGATTTCTCAAGTCTCGCAATCCATAGTCGCCTTAGCCAAGGCTAAGAACGGCTTCCCGAGAATAATCGGAAACTGGGTAAACTCTCCTTGGTGCTCAATGTCAATGACTGTGAAGTCCACCTGGAGTAGAGCACCTTGAAAAGTAATGATGACTGAAATATTGGATCGATCAACCAGCTGAACGATCTCTCTCGACTTCCTAATTGTCCTGAGTTTGAGCTTGTCAAACACAGAGGTCGGGAGGATATTTATCGGTGAGTCATCATCGATTCTTGCATGGGTAAAGATAGTGTCTTTGATTTCACATTCAACCGTAGGCAACCGCTTCACTCTGCGGCTCTTGGTCTTTCTCCCCATCACCAATGAGGTGGCCATAGACACTATGTGTCTCTCAGTCCTTGTTCTCTTAGTACCCGACCTCTTGGGCATCAATTTACTCTTTACAAATCTCTTGAGGTCGGGGAAGCGATCTATGGCCTTTATTAAGGGAATATTAAAAATCAATTCTTCACATCGAGTGCTTCCCTTGTGACAGGATCCAATTTTTTTAGGTCTTTTTCATTTTCAATTTATATGTGGGTTTTTGGTTTTTCAATTTTTTGGTTTTTTGGATAAATGAATGATCAGACTCAAGATTGGAGGGTAAGTGGTTAGTAGAAGAGGGAGATAGAATGGACTTCAGCTGTACAAATGGTGTGGGTTCCCTAATGCTCGCTTGATTTTCATCATCAAGATCTACTTACTTCCTTCTCCACTTTCCTACCCAGTCTGGCGAAAATTGAGTGCAATATTTCCATGATATTTCTCAACTCGTTACCAAATGATTCATTTTCGTGATAAGTCGAGAAATATCATCCTCCAAAAAATTCTCATGATAAATCATGGGAGAGTTCTGCTCAAGTGGAGGATATTGGCTGAGATATTGAGGTCTCATACTCAACATATCTAGACTCTGGCATGTAATGTTAGGTCGAGTATGGACCATCTAGATGGCAAATATTGGTCAGAGCCTCATATGATGAAACGGGGGCTGATAAGTCTAGCTCATGAGTCCAATCTTGTGAATGTATAGGCTCTCCGAATGAAGGATGGTTAATGGAAGCTTGATCACTAAAGTCAATCAAGTCTGGGTAATCATGATGTGCATGCCTCTCCATTCGGGTTGTTCGATCGACCAAATTATGCCCTAAGGTCAAGTCGGGATGTGTATATGTAAATTATTGTATGGTCCCTACTTGAGGTGAGAATGAAGTATGTGGGGGCATATAATTTTTCCAATCAACTGTCTCAGCAGTGGCTTGCTCTTCATTCGATTCTTTGATTCCTGCAAGCTCTCGAGAGTAAGGACAGTCAACCCAAGGTGGAAGTGGATCCGGAGTGCTAGAATATGGAGTAGGTAAGAAATGCGAAGAAGCGGAGAAGTCAGTCGAAGTTCTGACTTCATAATCAGGTTGAGGTGGAATTGACCACGGGTAAGGGTCTCCCGTGGGTGGCGTAGGATATATGAAAGAATGAGAAGGTGTAGATGATCGGTATATGGTCGATGAAGAATGACCAGAGGTCTCAGGGTATGGGGACCAATATCCCGACATCTTGAAGAGAAGAGGATGTTTGTAAGTAGTTTGAGGTAGAAAATGTGCGATTACACAGGATAACACACACGGACAAACGCAAGAGCCAACCCTGAGTTCACACTCAAGATGGTGAAGGACCTGAAACCGAGTCCGATTAGTCTGGTTGATTTTAAGTGTTATTTTCAGACAAGTAGAAAAGGTTACGCGGCCTATAGGGGAGTCGGCTAAAAAGCCGAATGTGTCTCCCTTGTTTAACTTGTCGCCTAAGATGCCTCGTCCTTCCCTTTCTTCGCTCCTATCCTAAGTTGATGGACTCAAAGACCATGCCCTTATTTACCTGCAAAGTAGGCGGAGGCTTGACGCGTCCGTAAATGCCGCTTTAAAAAGTTGTCTTTATTGGTGAGTGAAAAAATAATTAATGAGTCGTTCGTTGTAGGCATCGGTCGGAAACAGTCAAGAAATAACCACAAAAATTACTCAATTTTATTCAAGTGGTTTTTTTGTTTATTTTACTTGGGCAAGTCCCAAAGTCGATCACAAGGAGGCAAAGGAACAACCTAGATTAATGTCTATCCAATTTCGTGTTCGGTTTTCAAGGTGGTTCTTTTTTTTGGAATTTTTTCATGCAATAAGGGATGCAAAATGCAAATTTGGCCTATTTTAGGGAGTAAAATGTAAAATTCGATCAAATAGTGTCCGAAAAAATACGAAACTTGGCCGAGATGATAATTATGACAAAATTAGTGTACTGTAAATTTTTTTGAATTTTCGGATGCAATATAAATTTTTTTATGAATTTTTAAATGCAAACAGAATGATTTTCAATATTTAATTACAATAAATATTAAACCTACTCAAGAGATAAAATTATTTAAGATCTATCACTAGGTGATGGATCCCAGAAAAAATCCTAAACCTGGAAAATGTGGGGTTTAATACCTATTAAAAATTAGATACTGAAATATGCAAAATGATTTTTACAGACAAATTATGCATGCAAATGTAAAGATTTTTGGGCACAACGTCAAGCAAGATAATCTCTACAATACGTGATTTTTCAGAGATTTTTAGAGCAATGGTTAATTAAATATGAATTTTAGAGCACATAATGGGCAAAAATCACAATTTTCCACAAAATAATTAATTATTAATTGACCATCAATCACAATAATGCTCACAATATATCAATGTGTAGAGAATGAAAAGATGAACATTGTGCTATTTTTTTGAATAATAAAATAATGAAGAAAAGAGGTTCAAAACAGAGGTAGAACACAGGGGTATGATTGCAAATGTAGTAAATGAAAATAAAGAAAAATGCAGTGGGGGGCCTAAGTGCAATTACCAAAACTTCGGGGGCGGAATTCCGCAAATTTTCCCCGAGGGTCACGTGCGACGCACGTGACCTTCTAGTTTGGGCCTTATGCGCCAATCGAGGAAACTTCGGGGGGCAGTCTGCAAATGTCCCACGTGGTCACGTGCTGAGCACGTGACCCGTGGGGATGGAGATGACGTTCCCCACGCACGTGCTGGGTACGTGCTGGGGCCTCGGGCGTGGAGCCCAGCCTGGCGTGGCTGTTGACGCGGCGGAGAAGGCCCGGTGGCGTGTGAGAGGGCCGCTCCGGTGGAGGTCGAAGCGTTGGCGGTTGTCGATGGAGGTGAACGAGGAGCGCCGGTGAAGAAGTCGGTGGCTGTCGAAGCGGAGAAGCGTCGCAGTCGGTGGAGTCGAAGCTGGAGATGTCGAAGGTCGGAGCGAGGCAGAGAAGTCGTGGGAAGGCGGAGGCGTTGCCGTGCACGGCCGACACACGGCTGTGGGTCGTCGATGGTGCTGGGCAGAGCTCGGTGAAAGTCGAAGACGAGGATGCTAGCGGCGAGGAAGAAGGTGATGGCGGTCGATGGAGTGCGGCTAAGATGAAGACATTGGCCGACCTCCGGTGGCACGATGAAGGTGGTGAAATGGAGGCCGGTGGAGAAGCGAAGCTCCGAGCGGAGAGACGCTCGGAGGCGGAGATGAGAGGCGGATCTCCAAGCGACGAGAAGCTCGGAGGCGGAGAGATAGAGAGAGATAGGGAGAGAGAGAGAGAGAGAGCAAGAGAGTACCTGGATGAGAAGGGAGCTCGACGGCGAGTGGCCGGAGCGAGCAGCTGCTCGGGCGAGGCTGCAACGAGGAGGGAACCCTCGGATCACGCCAATGAGGGGGGTGCGGGGCTGTCACTTCCGATGTGGGTCCTCAGGCCGAACGGCGGATAGCGAGGCGGAGATGCGTCGGGTCTCCTAAATAGGATGAGAGCGGAGGGCTTTGCGGAGGTGGTTTGGCGGTTGGAGAGAACGTCGGGGTGCGAGGATAACAAAGAAGAGCCCGGGGGGTCGTTGGGCGTCGCGGCGGAGAAGTCGGGGGCGACGCGCGAGGTTGGAGGCGGTGGTTGTTGGTGTTGACCGGGCGAAGAAGGGGGGCGGTTGGCGAGATCCGCGGAGGGCTGGTGCGGTCCAACGGAGGACGATGCGCAGTGGTCGTTCGATCGGTCGCTGATCGAACGGCCGTGGCGCTACCACGTGGCGCAGGAGGTTAAGGGCAGAGGGGACGCATCACGTGCGGAGCACGTGCCTAGGGGCACGTGCCTAGGGGCACGTGCGACGCACGTGCGGGCGCTTATTATTATTATTTTTATTTTTTTATTTTTTTATTTTTATTTATTAATTATTATTATTTTTATTATAGAAACGAATATTTAAAAGGCCCAAAAACCGATGCCACGTGTCAGCCTCTGGGGCTGCCACGTGTCAGCTCCAGAAAAATCAAAGAAAAAATCTTTTGAAAAATCAAAAAGAAAAAGCAAATGACCTCGGATGGAAAAAGTTTTCTTCATGAAAAATGCTCGTCTCGACGAGATCTACAAATTTCATGAAGACATACATGAAAGCCAAAATCGATCAAATGTAAAAAGTGAATTTTTGGGTATCCCATGTACATAGAATACCTTGATTTTTGGGTTTTCTATTTTTTGTCATTTGTAAACAAGATAAAAACCAGAAAAAATATAGAGAAATCAAAGATGAATAAAAGACACCTAAACGTAATTTTTTTTGGATTTTTATCAATTAAGAAAATATATACATAAAATACAAGGTCAAAAACCGCGAAAATATACAATGTACAAAAGAGGCCCAAAACCCAACTTTCACATACGAGCTCTGATTCACTTGAACTTAGTCTTGTTTTGAAGGTAATTGAATGTGTATTAGTTCAAAAGTGAGTAGGATCAAATCGGACACTGGATGGGGAAGATATGTGGCTTTTAGTCCGATAATCCTGAATTTAGGGTTTGGGTTTTTGGTTCACTTATTTGGGTTAGAGATTTTTTTGTATTTTTCATTTATTCTTGTTAGTGATGTGCATACAGTGGAGGTGGTTTTGTGTCATTCGGAGTTAGTATGAAGGAGTTAAAAATAAGGGAAGTTAGGCTATTTACAGGTCAACTGTGGCTTGGATATTTGGCTTCTTATTTTGTGCAGAAATTAATGCTAAAATGTATTCTTATAAAAACATGCATGAATGCTAATTATGCAGAATAGATGTAGATATGCTGTTGATTTTGAGGGATCTGAGCTTAATTAATGAGACTTAGAGTGATGAATTCGAGATTCATCATCCCCCTATACTTAAACCCTGCTCGTCCCTGAGCATTAAAAAGAAATGCCATGAGCCGAAATGAGATTGGGTTCCATATCAAGACCATGAGCTGAAGGTGAAAATGAAACTAAACTCGACCTTTGGATTAATAGTGTGGCGGAACTTCTGTGAGACTTGGAATTTTTAAAATCGACAACCCTCAAGTTCTACACATCATTGTCACAGTTTCGGCTCAGAAGTCATCTTAGATCAATCCTCTTCCCAAAGTATACCCTATGAACATTGAACAACCGACTCATGTGTGTGAAGGTTTTTAGCTCTTCCCATTCAGAATGCCGAACTACCATGCTCCTCTCCTCTCCAGTAACTCGTCCTCGGGGAGTCAGGTATTTCCTTCTAAGGTCTGCCGCGTTGTGTTCACAATCGAAATGGGGGAGAAGATAGAAGAAGGGGAAAAGAACTGGAGGGTGGCCAGTGTAGTCACCTCTCCTTGTGAAGATGGCCAGTGTAGCCGAGTCTTCACCAGGATCTGCAGGTTTCTTGAAGCTTGGACCTTTTTGGTCTGATTTTATTTGGTAGTGCTTCTTTGTATTTGGAATATTTGGTGGTTTCTGCTTGGATCTTGTTGTGCGCCCCTACGGATATAGAATCTTTTTATTCCGTACATTTTTTGGGGTCTTAGGAAAAAAATTGTGCCCAGCCGTCCATCCCTTTTCCGAAGCCTTATTTCAACCCGTACTCCGGTCTTTAGATTTCCACGCTATCAGAAAAGAGACTCACAAAGTCTTCCAACATCCCGTCTGGGTTAAGCTAAGTGCATAGTGTGAGAGTGTGAATTAATTCCCTATTCCAGAGTTGTACCCAGAATGAGAGACCAGGTTAGACACTAAGAGTCAAACGTTGTACATTATCATGTGTAACTTATGGAATTAAGTCAGAAAGACCTGAAGCTCATAAAATCCTATTTCTCGGTGAAGTTCCTCTGAAAATTAGGTGGGATTAAGGTCAAGTCCAGGCCACTCTCGGTTTCTACTCATAACTCGGTTCAGAACCTAATGACTTTTCACAGATGCAAATGCATGTGATGTTGGATGAAGTGCAGGTGTGTGCAATGTAGACACATTTTTTTATTTTTTTTGTTTTTATTTTGTTTTATTTTTTGACATTTTATGCAAGGGATTTTTTTATGCAGAAAATGGAATAAGAAGCCTTCTTTTTTTTTCAAAAATTTTGGCATGTCGGTGTTAGTAGCAAAACTCCTCTTTTTTTTCTTCTTTTCTTTTTTTTCTTTTTTTTTTGGTTTTTTTTCAAGTTAGTACCCACCCCGTAAATACATATAGACTTACGCGAAAGTATGAGATATGGGTAAAATATATACATCGTATATACACAGACCCCCCATACTTAGCGAGTGCTGTGTCCTCAGAGCACAAAAAGCGTAATGAAGACATAGCTCATGCTAAGCGTAAGAGAGTTAAAAATTTATATACAACGGGTTAAGAAGAAGAGCGGAAAAGAGGTGGTCATGATATGTGAATGGGGAGAGTATATACAGATGGATGTCGGTTCCCCCTATACTTAGGCTCTGATTAGCCTAAGTATAAGAGAAGGGTGGAAACAGAGTGATCGGAAGAACGAGTGTGATGAGAGAAATGGTATATACAAATGGCATCGGTCCCCCCCCTATACTTAGGCCTTGGCCTAAGTAGAGGAAGAAGCTGTACAAGAGGGCCGATGTGGTTGGTAGGGAGGGCGGGGTTTGATCTGATGGGTCTTCAATGTCCTCGTTCTGCGTGAAATAGATGGCCTCAACTTGAACTGTCTGCTCTCTGGGTGGTTCAATATATGGCTTTAACAACTGTCCATTTACTGAGAAAGGTTGTGCATCCTCCTTGAGTTCGACAATATCTACACTTCCATTGGTATGCACATCGATGACAATGTAAGGATCCGACCATTTTGATTTTAGTTTCCCATGAAAAATCTTTAACCGAGCATTAAACAACCAAACTTTCTGCCCAGGGATAAAGGTCTTGTCCCGAATATGTCTGTCATGCCATCTCTTGACCTTGTCCTTATAAATCACACTGTTGTCATATGCCCGATTTCGAATTTCAATTAGCTCATTCAGATTTAGGTCGCGACACAACTTCCTAAGGTGACAACTCCAATTCAGCTTTTTTATCGCCCATTCAGATTTGTGGATCAACTCTGCAGGTTAGATGACATGTCTTGCCATAGATCATCCTAAAAGGTGAAGTACCGAGTCGGGTCTTATAGGCTGTCCTATAGGCCCATAGAACTTGGTCCAACAGCTTAGACCAAATTTTCCTATCTGGACGGACCAACTTCTGAAGAATACCCTTCACCTCTCTATTAGAAACCTCTGCCATGCCATTAGATTGTGGATGATATGGGTTGGCTATTCTATGTTCAAATTTGTATTCCTTAGCCAAAGATTTCATCTCCTTGTTCACAAAGTGGCTACCTCCATCAGAAATCAAGACTTTTGGTATCCCAAATCTTGCAATGATATTATCCTTGATGAATTTACAGACGGTTTTGCTATCTGCAGGTTCGGGTTGGAATAGCCTCTACCCATCTTGACAAATAATCAACCGCTAACAAGATGTACTCAAATCCATTGCTATTGGGAAAGGGACCCATAAAATCAATCCCGCATGCATCGAAAACATCACAGAAAATCGTTGGTTGCATGGGCATTTCATCTCTATGACTGACAGTCCCTCCCATTCTTTGACAAATTGGGCATGACCGTACAAATTCATTAGCATCCTGAAATAAGGTCCGCCAGTAAAATCCACATTGGAGTACCTTGTGTGCGGTTCTCTTTCCCGAATGGTGTCCTCCATCCTCGAGAGAATGACAAAGTGTGAGGACACTCTGATATTCCTCTTGAGGAATACATCTTTGCCAGACACAATCCGGTCCTCATAGAAAAGGAAAGGATCGTCCCAATGGTATTTTCTCGAATCTGTCTTTAATCGATCAATCATTCTCTTGGTCCAACCAAAGGGAACCTTCTTGGAGACAAGATAGTTCACTATGTCGGAATACCATGGGGTTGAATCAATGACGCAAACTGATTCGTCTCGAAAAGTCTCCTTGATTGGTCCAGTATCAGGATTATCGTTTTGCTCTATTCGGGAAAGTTGATCAGCAACAACATTCTTTATTCCAGGTTTATCTTTTATCTCCAAAATAAATTCCTAGATTAGCAAGATCCATCTCAAGAGTCATACCTTGGCATCTTTCTTATCCATGAGATATCTGATGGTCGTGTGATCTGTGAAAATAGTCACCTTGGAGCCCAATATGTATGATCTAAATTTTTCAAGGGCCAAAACAACCGCGAGCATCTCCTTTTCAGTCACTGTGTAATTTCTCTGTGCAGGATCCAACAACTTTGCTCGCGTAGTGAATCGCATAAGGAATTCCATCTCTTCTTTGTCCAACTATCGCGCCGACAGCAAAATCTGATGCATCAGTCATGATCTCGAAGGGAAGAGACCAGTCGGGCGCTTGTAATATCGGCGATCAACAAATTTTCTTTTTCAGAAGCTCGAAGGCCTCTAGACACCTGTGATTTACAATAAACTCGGTGTCTTTGCCTAAGAGCTCAGTCAGTGGGCGGGCGATCTTTGAAAAATCAGGTATGAATCTTCGATAGAATCCAACATGCCCTAAGAAAGACCTCACTGACTTGACGTTGGTTGGTGGCTCAAGTTTCTTGATCACATCCACCTTAGCAGGGTCGACCTCCATTCCCTTTTTGGAGATGACATGCCCCAACACGATACCCTCAGTCGCCATAAAGTGACTTTTCTCCCAGGAGAGTACCAAAATTAACCTCCCTGCATCTCTGAAGGACTCAGTCCAAGTGTGCTAAACATGTATCAAATGAATCACCATGAACCGAGAAGTCATCCATGAAGACCTCTAGGAAATCACCAACCATTTTCGGCAAATATGGCAATCATGCACCGCTGAAATGTGCCTGGGGCATTACATAGCCCGAATGGCATGCGCTTGAATGCATAAGTACCGAAGGGACATGTGAAAGTGGTCTTTTCCTGATCCTCAGGAGCGATAGCTACTTGATTGTAGCTTGAGTACCCGTCAAGAAAACAGAAGAAATGCTTTCCTTGCAAGTCTCTTCAAGATTTGATCAATAAATGGTAGTGGAAAGTAATCTTTCTTGGTCGCAGCGTCCAGGCGTCTGTAATCTACACAGACACGCCACGATGTGGGTACTCGGGTCGCGATCTCTACCCACTCTTCGTTGGTGACCATCTGGATTCCCGACTTCTTCGGGACGACCATGAAGGGGAGCCACCCACTTGGAGTCAGAAATGGGGTATATGAATCTTGCTTTGCACCATTTTTCTATCTCTTTCTTCACTACTTCCCGAAGATTGGGGTTTAATCTTCTCTAAAATTCACAGGAAGGCCTTGCATTATCCTCAACATAAATTTTGTGCGAGCAGAGAGCGTGGTTTATTCCTACGAGATCCGACACAGTCCAACCGATGGCTTTTCGGTTTCGCTCAAGGACTTCAAGTAATCTAGACTCCTGATCTAGTGTTAAGGACGAGCTAATGATCACCGGAAAATTTTTTTTGGTTCTTTGAGAAATGCATACTTCAATGTGGGAGGTAACGGTTTTAGCTCATGTAATTCAGAATCATCAATCAAGTCTGGCTGAATTATCTTTGTATCTGGCTCAGTGTCGGTTGGTGGTGAGTCACTGTGTGAGATGTTGGCTACCAATTCCGAAGACAGGTGAGTTGGATCGCTAGAGTAGAATGGTAATTCGGTCAGAGCCGCATCTAACTCATCCTCGATCTTTTTTGACACATCCGAAAGGCTTTCTATGTCATCAATGGTGAAGTAATCTGGATGTTTTGATATGTTTGGAAATATTTCGCAAATGCATTGTGCATCATTTCTTCTTCCAAGGGAGTGCTTTCCGTTTGTATGTCTGGCAGTTGGTCCCATGGCCCAGTGGTTAGGAGTAGATTGGCATTCAGATGTTTCTGCCTCTTCAGTGGTGGATTCGGAGTCTGGTCTTTGCCACTTTGTTCTGTTTCATCTCCAAGTCTACTTCCCCTCCTGGAGATCGGAATTTCATCATGCCAGAACCGTAATCAAATACAACCTTAGCGGTTCTTAAGAATGGTCTTCCGAGAATGATTTGCGATTATTTCCAATGGTTCGGGTCTCCATATCAAGAACAGTGAAGTCCACTTTATATTATGTACCCTCGATGATGATGATGACGTTTTTTACTTCTCCCTTAGGTCTTTTAGTGGATTTATCAGCAAAATGGAGTAAAGATGATGATTTCTTGAGAGGACCTAACTCCAATCTGTAATATAAGGCTAAGGGTAGAAGATTTATGGAAGAACCATTGTCGAGAAGTGTACGTGTGAACGCAATGTCGCCAATGCGACTCTCCACATAACGGGTGCCCATATCCCTTTTCTTTCTTGGCAGATGCTGGTTCTTGACACATTTGGTGGTGGCAAAAGTCAAAGATATGAGTCTCCACAAATTGACTTTGTTCTCTTTTGTACGAGTCCTGGTGGGAGTGCATTTTGCCTTCAAATATTTCTGAAAGGTTGGATTACTAGCCACATATTGATCAAAGGGTACTTTGACTGTGATATTTTGCTGGCAGAATTTTTCCATTACTGGATCATCCTGAATGTTTTTCTTTTGTTTTCCTTTCTTGAGGGCATGCGGGAAAGGAATGGAAGCATTTGAGACAGGAGATAGAAGGTCAGAATCATAAATACGAGCATCTTTATTAGACTTGGAGTTTTTATTACAATTATCAGATTATTGATAATAATCAAAATCAGGTTGCTGAAAAGATGACAAAGGTATTTTTGCAGCAACAAGAGGCTCAAGGTCCTCTGCAAACTCCATAGATGCTTTCCTTTTCTCAGGTGATGGGATCTTCAGGCGTCTTTCTTCATCCTCCTCAGAAGCATCCTCCGGTTGATCTTCTGAGTCTTCATGGTTTGATTCCCTCACCCGGTCAGGTATGGCCATGGTCCTTCCGCTCCTGAGTGACATGGCATGGATATTGTCAAACGAAAGGATCTCATGTTCAGATGTGGAAAAATCTGAATAGTATACCTGACTATTGTGTTGAGATGAGTGAGATCTGTTCAAGCTATTGGGTTAGCTTGAACTTGGGCGGGGATGGTTGTGTTGGGGACAATCTGCTCATCCTTCCTACGGGATAGATGATTAACATCCACCCGCAGATCATACAGCTCATTTCGGAAGCTGCGAAGTTCTTCCAGCATTTGTCTCTGGAGATCGACAGGTTCTTTTGGAAGGTTGGAAGTTTGAACTGACGGTCTGGGAGCTTGGTGTTGCTGGCGGTATTGCTGTGGTGGGCTCTGGCGATTGTAGGGTTGCGGCTGCTTCGGATGCTGGGAATTTGTAATGTGCTGAGGGTGCTGTGGAGGCTGAGGAAAAGCGGCAATATAGAAAGTGGGTGGACGCTGATAAGGCCGGCGGTCCCCCATAATCCCCTGTCGGGTAGTGTCCTGTGTGTACCAAATGTTGTTTATTTCGAATGTCATGGGCGGGACTTCTTCGATTGTCTCGGCCGGTGGGGGTGGCTGCTGAGAAGCTTGGGTATAGGATTGGTCTTGTACCCATGGTTGCTGTTGTTCTGATCCTACCTGCTCCTGGACATGATGCACATGGTAGATCGGAACCGTCGGTACAGTAGGTACCCCCATTTTTGACATCTTAGTAGTGAGCTCCTCCATATGCTTTGGGAATTAATTAAGAGATTCGGTTGTCGATGTCGCTCACTCTCTTATCCACTATTGTTAATTTATCAGCTATGAAGTGCACGTTTGGAATCAAGTCCTCAGCTATTTCTGCAACCGTCCGCTTCCCGCCTTTGGCTTGAAGGGTGTTCAGGGAATCAGTGTAGGCTCTACAGGCAAGTTGAGAGCGGCTTGTTTCCGCCATCTGCTCTAGTATTTTCCAGACGGTCTCAGCTCCACGTGATGCATAATTCCCTCCGCAGGCAGCGTTAACTAACCCTTGAGTCTCGTGATTGAGGCCAGAGTAGAGTGACTGGACCAGGATGTTGTTGTCCAGATCATGGCAGGGACATTTCTGTAGTAGGTCTTTAAACCGATCCCACACCTCACAGAGTGGTTCATTGGGCATCTGAGAGAAACTGGTGATGCGGGTCCTCATTTGATTGGTCCGGATCAAGGGGTAAAATTTCTTCAAGAATAAGTTTTTGAATCTCTCATAAGTCGTCACAGTCACCCCCAAGTTCTTCACCCAGTAGTCTGCTTTCCCTTTCAAGGCGAAAGGTAGTGCAGTGAGACGAATGTAGTCTTGGCTGACTTGTGGGTGCCTCAGATTAGAACAGATCAGCTCCAGGTCCCGTAAGAATTCATATGGTTCCTCAGTCGTGTTACCATGGAATTGAGGTAATTGACTGACAAAATGTGGCTTCAGTTCGTAGTGGATCTCTGGTTGTGGTGGCTGTAAATAATTCCACACTTCGATACTGTCTAGGGTTGTAGGAGGCTTCCATTGGCACTTCTTCCCCAGCATTCAACTGCTCAAGCTGTGCCCTTAGTAACTGCTGATGCTGCTCCGATGTGGCCAATCTTGCTAGGATCATTTGAATAGCATCGTCATTGGTTTCATCTTCGGGGTCTTTTTTGGACGACATCTTGGGTGGCATCTCTTCTTCTTCACCTTCAGAATATAAAGGATTCGAGTTAATAGATTGGAAGGAATTGATGTAACAGTTATCCTCAATCTTTTTTGGTGAGAAAGAGACAGTGTGGGTCTGTCCTCCTTCTAGGAAGAAGAAGGAATCGTAGGAATATGGTTCTTGGGAAGGGTTTCCCGGAGGCCAAGCAGGTCCAGAGTAAGAGTCTCTCTGGGCTTTTGAGATTTGAGAGTTTGTGGTAGAGAAAGAAGGGTTCGCGGAGTTCGAACAAGAATTACCACAATCTTCCATTCTCGAGGTCAATAAGAGGTTTGCGGTTTATGATGGAGGCACAAATGTACAGTATTCACTGATGACTTATTTTCTACGCACAAACCAAACACAATACAAGGGTTGTTTCACCAACTCAACTCAAAGTGAAGACCGTGAAGGATCAGTCAATTATCTTATCAATTTTAGAGTCCGGTGATAATGCAATGTATCAGAGCGTTTAAAGCGAACTGTTTAGGAACCCAATGCTCTCAGGAGACTGGCCTGTCCCAAGTTAGAATGACTAACCCAAGATAGTAGTCTGAAAAGAGTTAAGGCGTGGCTCTATCCTAGTGTGCGGGTCGCTCTCTCGCTCAAGCAAACCAAATAATGACGGGGTTTCTCTCCCGCAAAAATTCTTGATTTTATGGGTTCCTAAGATCGGTTGTATTTAGCAGTCCTAATTTTAATTAGGTGATCACTGAAGAATTTAGATGAGCACAAATACACGTCTAACGTCCAGTCCCAATTTCCTTTAGATTTATGTGATAAAACAAGAGGGAGAAAGTCGGGAAAAGCCGATGCACGCAGAAAACTATGATGAATGCTCAGTTAGAAGACTTACAGTGCCTCCTCGTAATCTTCATGTGGGATGCTAGACATAGTTGAAAAATTATTCTATATGTATGCAAGCCGATAAAAACCGCACCTAAGCAGAAAGTTCTATTAGCGGGAAGAATTGAGTTAAATTTGGCTAAGTTGAACGATCTATGTGCGTCTTGATTAAAATACAGTGTGGCTTAAGATCCTACGAGCACAATCAAAAAGTAAAAATGCTCTGAGAGCCGTATGTGCAGGTCTATCCTAGTCGCCACTCAAGTCGGGCTCCACCCTCACCGGAGAGTGAAACAGGCCACGACACACCACAGAAAAGTTCAAGGTCTTTTTTACATGCGCGAGAGTCCAAACGGACACCACTGTAAATGAGCAAGTAAATAAAATTGCGGAAATTGAAAACCTAGACTCTATTCTCTCTCACGACTCGACTCGATCTTAAATTAATTTGCGGCTTTCTCGGATGTCGGTGAAGATGCGTCGATTTCTTAAAAACCGCTCCACGTACGCCGGGTACCTCGCAAGAAAAATAAGAGAGAAAATGTAAGAGAGTGACTCAAAAATAAAATACACAAAATAAATGCTGAAAAATAAATGTAGGAAATGAATGGGATTTACAATGAACAATTCGGGGGTCAGACTACCCGAAAGCGGAAAACTGAATGAAAAATGTCAAAACACAAAACTAAGCCGTTTGCCTCCCCGGCAACGGTGCCATCTGACGCGTCCGTAAATGCTGCTTTAAAAACTTGTTTTTATTGGAGAGTGAAAAATAATTAATGAGTCGTTCGTTGTAGGCGGCGGTCGGAAACAGTCAAGAAATAACCACAAAAATTACTCAATTTTATTCAAGTGGTTTTTTTGTTTATTTTACTTGGGCAAGTTCCAAGGTCGATCATAAGGAGGCAAAAGACCAACCTAGATTAATGTCTATCCAATTTCGTGTTCGGTTTTCGACGTGGTCTTCTTTTTGGAATTTTTTCAATGCAATAGGGGATTGAAAAATGCAAATTCGGCCTATTTTAAGGACTAAAATGTAAAATTCGATCAAACAGTGTCCGAAAAAATACGAAACTTGGCCGAGATGATAATTATGAGAAAATTAGTATACTGTAATTTTTTTGAATTTTCTGATGCAATATAATTTTTTTATGAATTTTTAAATGCAAACAGAATGATTTTCAATATTTAATTACAATAAATATTAAACCTACTTTTTTTCAAGAGATAAAATTACCTAAGATCTATCACTAGGTGATGAATCCTAGAAAATCCTAAACCTCGAAAATGTGGGGTTTAATACCTATTAAAAATTAGATACTGAAATATGCAAAATGATTTTTACAGAGCAAATTATGCATGCAAATGCAAAGATTTTGGGCACAATGTCAAGCAAGATAATCTCTACAATATGTGATTTTGCAGGGATTTTTAGAGCAATGGTTAATTAAATATGAATTTTAGAGCATAGAATGGGCAAAATTCACAATTTTTCACAAAATAATTAATTATTAATTGACCATCAATCACAATAATGCTCACAATATATCAATGTGTAGAGAATGAAAAGATGAACATCGTGCTATTTTTTTGAATAATAAAATAATGAAGGGAGCTCGACGGCGAGTGGCCGGAGCGAGCAGCTGCTCGGGCGGAGCTGCGACGAGGAGGGAACCCCTCGGATCACGCCTTGAGGGGGGTGCGGGCTGTCACTTCCGATGTGGGTCCTCAGGCCGAACGACGGATAGCGAGGTGGAGATGCGTCAGGTCTCTTAAATAGGATGAGAGCGGAGGGCTTTGCGGAGGTGTTTTGGCGGCTGGCGAAAACGTCGGGGTGCGAGGATAACGGAGAAGAGCCCGGGGGGTCGTTGGGCGTCGCGGCGGAGAAGTCGGGGGCGGCGCGCGAGGTTGGAGGCGGTGGTTGTTGGTGTTGACTGGCGAAGAAGGGGGGCGGTTGGCGAGATCCGCGGAGGGCTGGTGCGGTCCAAGGGAGGACGATGCGCAGCGGCCGTTCGATCGGCCGATGATCGAACGGCCGTGGCGCTGCCACATGGTGCAGGAGGTTAAGGGCAGAGGGGGCGCGGCACGTGTGGAGCACGTGCCTGGGGGCACGTGCGACGCACGTGCGGGCGCTTATTATTATTTTTTATTTATTTATTTATTTATTATTATTTTTTTATTTTTATTATAAAAACGAATATTTAAAAGGCCTAAAAACTGATGACACGTGGCAGACTCTGGAGCTGCCACGTGTCAGCTCTAAAAAATCAAAGAAAAAATCTTTTGAAAAATCAAAAAGAAATAGCAAATGACCTCGGATCGAAAAAGTTTCTTCACGAAAAATGCTCGTCTCGATGAGATCTACAGCTTTTATGAAGTAATCAAAGCCAAAATCGATCAAATGTAAAAAGTGAATTTTTGGGGTATCCCATGTACATAGAATACCTTGATTTTTGGTTTTCTATTTTTTTGTCATTTTTAAACAAGATAAAAACCAGAAAAATATAGAGAAATCAAAGATGAATAAAAGACACCTAAATGTATTTTTTTTGGATTTTTATTAATTAAGAAAATATATACATACAAGGTCAAAAACTGCGAAAATATACAATGTACAAAAGAGGCCCAAAACCCAACATTCACGTACGAGCTCCAATTCACTTGAACTTGGTCTTATTTTGAAGGTAATTGAATGTGCATTAGTTCAAAAGTGAGTAGGATCAAATCGGACACTGGATGGGGAAGATATGTGGCTTTTAGTCCGAGAATCCTGTATTTAGGGTTTGGGTTTTTGGTTCACTTATTTGGGTTAGTGATTTTTTTTTGTATTTTTCATTTATTCTTGTTAGTGATATGCATACAGTGGAGGTGGTTTTGTGTCATTCGGAGTTAGTATGAAGGAGTTAAAAATAGGGGAAGTTAGGCTATTTACAGGTCAACTGTGGCTTGGATATTTGGCTTCTTATTTTGCGCAGAAATTAATGCTAAAATGCAATTCTTATAAAAACATGCATGAATGCTAATTATGCAGAGTAGATGCAGATATGCTGCTGATTTTGAGGGATCTAAGCTTAATTAATGAGACTTAGAGTGATGAATTCGAGTTTTATCAAGGCTGACAAGGCTGGAACTTCGCCCTGAAGGGTTACGAGCAGCTTGTCGCGGAGTACCGCTGGTTCACCCCTGATTACCTGTAAACAGGTGGAGGTTACTTGGTACTAGTCAATGAATTTGAAAAAATTCAACTCGTGATATTTGTTAGGATCAGTCGGTACGTGATATGGGAGGCGGGGATTTGGGCTCTGCCTTAAGATGTTTACACACACTCAAGTACCCTCACTCAGCCTGAAAACAAGGTCGGGGTTACTCTCCCGCAAACAAGGGTTAATTTTAGTCAATTTTTTTGTCCAATTCAATTAGCATTCCTGATTTTAGAGATCAGTTATCACTGATATTAATCCACACAAGCAATCACGTCTACCATCCAGTCCCAATTCCTTTATCCTAGGTTAGAAAACCGAGAGATAGAATCAGAAAAAGATGATGCAATCGAGAAAAGGATGATGAATGCTTGAGTAAGAAGACTTACAGTGCCTCCAGCTCTCTACAATGTGGGATGCAGTACTGAATTGAAATTTTTATACTAAATGGAATGCAAGCGATAAAAGCCGCTCCTAGACAGGCAGTTCTATTAGCGAGTGAAGCACAAGTTCAATTTGACTACATCTGCGGTCTAAGTGTGTCTTTTAAGTGATGTGTGGTCCTATAAAATTACGAGCACAAGCAAATCCTAGAGTGGCTCGAGGAGCCGCTAGTGCAAGCCTAGTCTAAAAATTCAAGCCACGCAGCAGACGGGGACACAGTTTCACTATGTTTACACACGCGAGAACCCAAACGGGAACCGTTGTAAATGCAGACAATTTTTTTTACAAGTTAATAAAAAAATCTTTTTACGTCTCAACAGCTGACTTGATCCAAGAATCGTCGGCCTCCGATGCACTTCGAGAAGCGTCGACTTCAAGAAAGTCGCTCCAAGTCCACCGGGCCCTCGCACAAAAAGATGAAAAAATGTCAGAGAGAAATATATACGGAAATGGTCAGAAAAATAATAAAGAAAAATTGAATAATTACAATGCGGCTTGGGGGTCAGACTAACCGAGTGAATGGAAAACGTGAATCTAATTTTGTCTAAAGTGATCCTAAGCTGTTTACCTCCCTGGCAACAGCATCATTTGACGGACCGCGGACCTACCCTTTTAATGTGGTCTGATTGACTAGTTCGTTGCAGTAGGATAGATCCGCGTCGATCAAAAATTAACTGCACGGCTCGATTAATTGTCGAATGAATTTAATATGCGGTTTTATGTTTGTTTAGCCTGGGAAAGCCCCAGGGTCGACTCAAGGAGGCAAAGGAACAACTCGGGATCAAGTTAGATGAATTAGATTGTGGTTTTCCAGGTGAGATTTTTTTGTAATTTTTTTATGCGATAAAAATGCCAAATGCAACAATACGGATGAATTAGGTTAATAAGAAAACAAGCGACTTATCCAAATTTAATTTTAATGTGAAATTAGACCAAAATAACCAAATTTTATTTTTCTTGTAAACCTAATTCAATGATTAATGCAAAATGGATTTTTCTGTAATTTTTGGTTTAAAAATGCACAAATGAAAAATGCAAACTTTTTTTAGGCTTTTTATGCAATTTTTCGTGCAAATGATATGCAAAAATTATAAAAAAATTTACTGAAAGTTAAATATGATGAAATGAAGCTACACTAATATTTTTGGAAATTTCTGTCACTTTGTGATTTTTTTATGAATTTTTTACTGAAAACAGAGTGATTGCGGGTATTTAATTTCTATTAAATTCACGAAGTTAAATTATCTAGAGATTGATTTATCTCAATTAGATATTTCAATAAGGAATCCAGGAGAGTTGAAATTTCTCAAAAATATTATTCATGGATTTAATTAAAAATTAATTACAGAAATCACCCTAGAATTTATTTTATGCACAAGACAAATCCGAATTTGACGAAATTTGGACAATAATTGAAGAACACTTAAAGGCATCATCTGTATTTTTTCGTAATTTTTGGAGCAATAAATGACTATGTGCGAATTTCAGAGTATAAATGGGTAAAATATCACTGATTTTTTAATCTCTAAATTTTAATAAATAATAGGATGCTCACAAAAATGCAAATAAATAGTCATAAGATAAAGAATTAGTTGCTCTACAAAATGATATTTTTGATTGAATGAAATGATGTTAGAAATATGTCCAAATTAAGACTCAAAGGTAGGGTGTCTTTGCAATACAACAAATGAAATGATAAACAAACATTTGTACCTAAGGGCACTTTTGCAATTAAATAAACTTACTGGGAAAAACTTGCAAAATTTACAAAATAAATAAAACAAGAAATGGACCTTCCTCCTTATGCAAGCTAGGGACAAGTGGGAGGTGGCTAGGGCGCTGTTTTTTCAAATTTTTTATTTTTTTGGATCTTTTTGGTGTGGTGTGTAGATATAATACTTTCCACAGCAGAGGAGGGGTTTTGATGTGCAGAATCAGAGTTAGAGTCATCCCTAAGGGAGTAGTATGCAGAGGTGTCGCTGTCAGCGTCGTCCCTAAGGTGTACAGAGTATGTGGGTTCCTGAGTGTTTCTGATTTTTCAACATAAGAACCAATCATTTCCTCTTCCATTTTCGTATAAAAGCTGTGAGAAGATCCTCTTGGAATATACATTATATGATTGTTATCCTTTGAAATTTTCTCCTGAAAAACATAGAAGGAGTCTACTCAGTTGGTGGAAAACTATAGGTCTCGTACTCAACATACTATGACTCAGGCATATATTGTTGGGTTGAGTAGAGCATTTTTCATGATCATTAATTGGTCCCTCATATGGTAAAGTCATCATACATGGTGCATGTGTGTTGATATCATCATTCCATTCTATTGTATGAGTGTCATGTCTGAGGTGGAATTGTCACGGTCAACCCAATATAGAAGATCATCAGTTGCATGTAATCCACTTGGTTTGTTCATGTTTTCATATTCCTGAAGGTCGAATCAGAATGTTTATTTGTGAAGTGTTGACATGTTCCAACTATATTGTGAGGAAAAAATGAAGTTGGTTGAAATTGGTATCTTGGTCGGTCATCAGTCTTAAAAGTGATTTAATCTTCATGATCAAAATATAAAGGATTGTATCCATGTGAGAATTGATGTCTCAGGGATGTGGAAAATACGAAGGAGTGGAGACTTTGGTCAGATAAATAAAAGTTGTCATATGAAGAAGTGGAAACCTCGATCGGTTGAATGTCTGTATGATCCGAATATAAAGGATTGTCTTTCAAGGAGTTGATCGGATTCGTAAAGTGGACTGGATTCATTCGTAGGAGAGAGTCTCATGCAACTGTCGAAGGATGCATCGCAGAAGAGGGTTTTGAGGATCTGAGTTTGATTGAAAATAAATAATCTGATGGATACAAAGACTAATGTCCCATCAATTTCAAAGGAGGTGGATGAGCTAACATAATGGATCTTGGTTAAAAATTGTTCAAGTGCACATGATATTCAACAGAAGAACACTAATTTTAAATCAAGGAGAGCGATGACACAAGTGTGCGATTTTTGATATTCGAGCTCAGTTTCCAAACACCAATGCAAACTCAATTCAAACCACAGGTTCACCAACTCACACAATGAAGGCCAAGAGTCTGGTGAATTATCTTTTCAATTTTATTTGTAATAAAATCGATCTTGGAAAAGAATTAGCGAGTTGTTAGGTGCTAGAAATTTTCCTAAAAACTGTCCCGAATACCAACGGCTAGTTGCATCCACTTTCTGTTAGTATGGGTGTAAGTACAGATTGTAGAACGACTATACGGTACTTTAGGATGGTGCCAATCACAATGCCTATTAACCACCCACTCTGCTAAGGGAGAATGTAGTTCCCTCACTGAGAAGTAGCTAGTTATTTTTAGAATCAATAGTCTGAATGAAGATTCGGGAGCTTGGCTCTGTCCATAAGTGTTGTCTCTCACCGACTCATATAGATAAATTAATCCAAGGACGGGGTTATTTTCTTGCAAAAATTCTCAATTTTATGGTTTAATTTAGTCGTCCTTGTTTAGCAGTCCTACTTTTAATTAGGTGGTCACTGAAAATTTTAGGTGGGCAAAAATATACGTCTACCGTCCAGTCATAATTTTCTTTTAAATTTCAAGTGACAAAATAGGAGGGAGAAACTGACAAAAGTCGATGCACACGAAAAACAATGATGAATGTTCAATCATAAGATTTACAGTGATTCCTCGCGATCTCCATGTGGGATGCAATAAAAGAATTGAAAATTTATTCTATATGGGATGTAAATTGAAAAAACCACACCTAACAGATAGTTCTATTAATCAGTTTTTGGCTAAGTTGAACGAGCTAATGTGCATCTCAATTAAAGTGAAGTGTGGTCCTAGATTCTATGAGCACAAAAATAATCCTAGTAGCATTAATAGATAAAGTGCAAGTCTAACCAACGAGCCACTCATGTCAGGCCCCACCCTTACCGGAGAGTGAAACAAGTCTGACACACCATAAAAAAAGAGTTCGAGTTTTGTTGCACATGCAAGAATCCAAACGGACATCATTGTAAATGAGAAGTTAATTACCAATAATTAAAATTGCAGAAAATACTAGACTCTACTCTCTCTCACGACTCGATTTGATTTTAATTTATTGTACACCATTTCAGTAGTCGGTAAAGATACGTCAGTTTTGGTAGAATCTCTCTACGTATGTTGAGTACCTCACATGAAAAATAAGAAAGAGAGAGTGTAAGAGAGTGACACAAAAAACAATAAAAAACAACGAGAAAATAAAAAATAAAATAAATGCCTGGATAAAAAATAAAACATAGAAAATGTAAGTGATGAGGTTCGGGGGTCAGGCTACCTGAATATGTGGAAAACCGAGCACTAATTTTCTAAACAAAAAATTAAGTCATTTCGAATTTTGGATGTAAAATTAATAAATAATGAATTTATGTATGCAGATAGTGAGATTTGTAATAACTAATTATAATAATATTAAATCTATTTGTTTTCAGGAAATAAAATTATCTAAGATACACAACTAGGTGATCTATCTTAGAAAAATCCTAAACCCTAAAAATGCGAGACTGAACACCTATTAAAAATTATATATTGAAATATACAAAGTGATTTTTATGTAGTAAAATATGCATGCAAATGCAATTATTTCTGGGCACAATGTGAAATACAATTAATTCTATTATCCATGAATGTTTGATAATTTTTCGAGCAATGGTTAATTATATATGAATTTCATAGCATAAAATGGGTAAAATATGTAATTTTTACAAGAATATGAATTATTAATGAAAAACATAGCATAAAAATATCACATGCATGCCATAATATAGAGAATTAATTGAAGAACACAATGTTAATTTTTAAATAACAAAATATTGTCGAATTGAGGTTTAAAATAATAGAGGAACATAGGGTTCTGTTTACAAATTACAATAAATAAAATAGAACATGCAGAGGAAGGACTTGAATATAATTACCTATCCCCATAAGGGGCTTCTTGCAAAAAATTCCTGGGTGACGAGGGTAGCTTCGTGGTTTGGTGGATGGCTGGGTGCTTTGACGCTATTAGTTAGCCCCCCCCCCTGGTGTGTGTTAGGCACGTGAGGGGGGGGGGGGTCTTCGGAGGTAGGTGCGGTTGTAGCGGCAGAGGAGCAAGGGTCCACTGCCGAGGAGGTGTTGATGATGATTGACACCAGCAAGGGCGAGGTGCGTGGCTCCTGGAGCTCCCAGGAGGCGTCGACGAAGAATCGTGGATGCAGTCAGAGCTAAGTCAAAGGTGCGAGCGGAGTAGATGGACCTAAAGAGATTGAGCTTCCTAGTGTTGGTGAAGTATGTAGTAGTGGACGACAAAGTTAATGCGGTAGCGATGGCTTGACGACACGTGGTGGATGGAGAGAAGGGGTAACAGCTCGAGATGGAGGTGCGGACCTCCTTAGCTGATGATGTAGTGGAGGCAGAGCATGTCCTTGCCCTGAAGGTCGTTGAAGAGAGCGGTGGCTGGTTTTCGATGAAGCTTTGTTTTGAGGAAGAGACAGATCAGAAACAAAGCACAGAGAAGAGGTGATGTGGCATGTGATCGAAGATAATAGAACAGAGATGGTATGATGGTGGATCGAAGGTGCTACGATGGGGGTAGTGTTTCGACGACGGAGGAGGGTTGCTAGAGAAAAGCTAGCATGCGGAGGAAGGTCGGGTGCTCTGTAACAAGGCCAATAGACCTTGGATCACACTGAGAATGGTGGAGGACACGGCTCTATCACCGCCATCTCCTCGTCGAACTTTGGGGCTATCAGCGGATGGGTTTCAAGGGAGTTATGGCCGAGGATTATATAGGAGAGGAGTGGTCGCCGGATCTAGAAGGTGGGGGATTGTTTGGAAGAGGAGGCCGTCACGAGATTGATGAGGGGATGAATATCTAATGAGGATTCAACAGGGATTCGCACGAGATTGGAAAGTGGTGGCAAGCAGATATGGAAGGAGATCAGGGTGAGAAGATGTAGCTGGCAACGTGGCAGCAGGAGAGGATAGTGGAGGGTGATGGATGGAGGACGAAGATGGCTCTTGGGCCGTCCGATCGGCTGAGATCAGATGACGTAGATGATGCCAAGTAGCAATTTATTTATTTATTATTACTTTTTTATAAAATAAAATATAAATAAATGCAAAAAATGAGTGGCACGCGACACCTCCAGGAGCTGCCCCGTGTTAGCTTCACAAAAATCAAATAAAGAAAAGGAAAATCGAAAAGAAATAGCAAACAACCTTGGATCGAAAAATTTTCTTCACGAAAGTTGCTCTCTCGACGAGATATACAACTTTTATGAGACCAAAACCAAAATAGGTCACTTGCACAAAGTGATATTTTTGTGGTATTCTATGTGCATAGAATACCAAATTTTTTGGATTTTCTAATTTTTTTATTATTTTTAAATAAGATAAAAATCTGGAAAATACAATAAAATTAAATACACATCAATATATTTTTTTGGATTTTTATTAATTAAGAAAATAAAGAAATAAAATAATGTAAGAAAAAGACGACTTTTGTACAGACTGTTAGGGAACACTCAGACTCGGTTAGTTTCTTTGATTTTGGTCTTATTTTTTATTTAGATTTTTGGACATTTTAGTAAACCTTTTATCAAAGAAAATAAATGAAAAAGAAGTAAAATAAATAGAGTAACCATGTATATAAAATGAAATCGGGTAAAATACACAATGTACAAAAGAGGCACAAAACCCATCTTTCACATATGAGCTTCGTTCACTTGAACTTGGTCTAGTTTTGAAGGTAATTGAATGTACACTAGTTCAAAAGTGAGTAGGATCAAATCAGACACTATATGAGGAAGATATCAACGTTTTAGTCCGACAGATATGAAATTAGGATTTTGATTTATTTCTTAATTATTTTAGTTAGCATTTTTTGTATTTTTTTCTTTATTCTTGTTAGTGATATGTGCACTTTGAGATGGTTTCAGGTGATTTGGAGTTAGCATTTATTAACTAAAAATCTAGTAAGTTAGCTTATTTTACACGTCCATTGGGCTGAGATTTTTGGCTTCTTATTTTATGTAATTATGAGTGATAAAATTCCATTCTTATTTACATATGCATGAATGTTGGTTATGTAAATAATTGGTAAATGCATATGAATTTTAGGAAACTGAGCTTAATTTATCCCTTTTTGAGTGATGAATCACAAATTCATCAGTATATCCTCGTGGTATACCTATGGCCTACTCCTTGTGACTTAGGATGGTTTTGGACCCGTATTTTGTATATTAATAGGCTTTGGGCCGTATGCGAGATGTAACTTGGACTCTGGGACCATCAGTGCATATGACAAGGTTTTCATGTTCTTGGGTTGAGTTTCTCTCCCTTGACAATTTCATGGTTCATGACTTAGTATGACATGTTGAGGTATTGTGACATTGAATATGATATCGGAAAGATCTTCAAGGATTTTCTAGTATTATTTCATGTTACTAGTTATTAAAAAATACATGTTTATCCATGCAAATTCTATCAAGTTATGCGTATTTTGATATTACATTTTTTTAATGTTTCTAGACTAGATTTATATGATATTCTTCGAGAGGAATTTATATGATAAATTGCAAATTATGTTGCATAAATAGTTTACCAAATGTTTGGATCTGCTTGTTGGATCTAAGCTCTTTAATGGATTTAGACTCATCATTTTATTATTTAATACTATTTACATATAGAAACCAAAGAAGAAGGTAGAAAGTAAACATACTTTAAGTTATTAGCTGAGAGATGTTCCATTAGAGACTTTTGATTTTGATAACTTTTTATACCCATAGTAGATTATCGACAAAAGCATAGTTGTAGATTTTATATGGATGTGAAGAAATGGACAATAAAAATATGTAAATATGTAGAACTTTGTGTTTATAAAAAGGTAGAAAATGATATTTTATTTTCAACGATTAGATGTGATCTTGGTTGGACTTACGAGGTTTTATGATAGATGATTCCTATAGAAATAACAAATTATGTTTCAGGTTCAGGTTGTGATTGGGAGAAATCCATATTATAGAGAAAACTCTATCGAAATTTATTCTATGGAATTTTGGTTAAATAAGACTATTACGATTGGATTGTTATGTCATGCTCGTCTTGGATAGCAAGGCGGCTTGTAACACGATCAAGGCGGAGTTATGGTTATCAATCTCCAAATGAGTATTTCTCCCTCAAAGAACTTGATCTCAGGCGATGATTGAGGATGATATGCAATTAAGAAAGGGCTTGAAGATATTGTGCTTCTGTCATGGTTGTCATGCACACAAACAATATATAGGAAATGATATGGATATTTGTATGAGCTGGTGAAGAATCTGCAGATGGATGTGAAATTAGGCATGGAGAGGCATACCGGCTCTGAACATGGTTTCAGATTTTGTGAATTTTCCCGAATTTTCACCGAAATTCCGATTTCAACATGCAACCGAAAATTTAAGTGAAATGGTGATATGGGAGCCTTTTCATTCCTTTATTGATCGATATGCGTAAAATTTCAGCAAAATTTCGATAAAATTTCACCGAAATATCGCATCAACATGGTGTCGATACGATAGTCTATAGACTCTATACTGATATTCAAACCCTTGGTCCCAAAGAGATGAACATGGAAACAAACCTCTGATCAAAGATGATCGGAAGAGCGAGGCATAGATGGTGTTTAAATCAATCGAAAATGAAGAAATGACATTGAAATCAGAAGCCCAATATTCTTTAGAGTTAATTTCGAATTCATCAAGTCTATCCCCAATTCTAATTTAAATCAAATACGTTCAGGGTTGATTTCAATACAATCCCCAATTCCGTTCAAACCTTTTTGTTTGGTTCATATTATGAAGAACCCACTTCCCCAATTTGTTAATTATTCCAAATCTAAGCATGTGTAATGGTAACGTATCGAGCTTAATCCAGACCGTCAATGGTGAAAATTGACTTTGATATCTTATTGGGCTTAAATCCCAGTTGGATTAGTTGGCAACGGCCTAAAATGCTTAATCTCAAGTTGTCAAGTATTAATTCCCATCACTTATAACCATCACATTTCGTGATTTTCGATGTGGGACTATGTTGGGGTGTTACAACCTCCCGTATTTATATTCACAATATCATCATTGCGATATGGTCCATCACTTATTCTCAGTGACGGTAGCGGCTACATGCTTCGGGTAATCTTTTCCTCCTATCTATTTGTAGAGGTGCCTCTCGAGCAATCATTTCCACTCTTATGGGAAATGCACTCAGATACCATTTGTAACCTCATGCGCTTAGGTCACTAGACCTTTATCGAAGAAAACTGACACTAACAACTTGTTGGATCGGGCCTAATTAGGCCTATTAACAACCACCTAAAATGGTTAAGTCCATTTGATCATGATCGAATGGCATGCACGGAAAGGCCACCTTAACTATGAACCAGTATGCTTCGCTTGATCGTGATCGAGTGGCTCGCTGCCGTTACAACACTATGTACAGTAGAGGATCCAAGCTCCTTTGGATCCAGCCTCTAGCCGGACAACTGAGAGGGCGGTAGTCGGCGGGGACATACATCATCAAAGTCTAAGAAACAAATGTCGATCGCACCGATGAAGCATCTATGACGGATATAATATAATTTGTTGATTTTTTTGGACATCTGAAGGGGGTCGTTTATTTGGGTGCGGATTAGGGATGCAAACGGTCAGATACGGATACGAATATAGGTATTACTATATTCTTATCTGTTTTTTAATACGAATACGGATGCGGATATAAATATTGACGGATATTAAAATTATCTTACCATATTCTTAAAAATTGATATGAATATATATTGATCGCAGACGAGTAATGTTAGAAATTGATTTACGAATCGGCTTATATATATAAGAATTATATGGAAAATATGTGATATTAATTTACTAAATGTGTTTGTATCTTAAAAATTATATAAATATGGTAAAAAAAGGTAGAGAATTATGTTATATATGGTTAAAAATAAATCTACGACTATATTAATGTACGAAAATGGATATACGGATACGGATACAGATGTTTGCTGGTATCAAAATGATATCCATATTCGTATCCATTTTAAAATGGATACGGATATGGATGTCAAAATCTGTATAAAATGGATACAGTGACGGATCGGATACTGATATATCTGTATCGGTTTGCATCCCTAGTGAGGATCCTCTTTATATAGCAGTATAACAACGGAGGGTCGCTAACGACAGACATGGAAAGGCCCACTAAAACCACGAACTCGTGTGCACTCCTCGATTGTGATGGAACATTTCCCCGCTATTACAACACTGATGTATAGTAGAGGCTCAAAGCCCCGTTTATTTTGACCGACTCTTTCTATGCATGCTCAGAAATTCGAGCGCAGATCCTCTGCAGTAATGCAGAGGTCTGCAGTAAATCTCAACTGCACCCCAACCGCTCGATTTTGATTGAAGGGTTCACATGAATCCGAACTTTTTTTAGACCTTATCGTGTGGCTGGGGCGCGATTGGATTTAGTGCAGACCTCTGCATTACTGCATAGGATTCGCCTCCCGGAACTTCTGCTATTCCTACTAACTAGACCTTTTGTTGCCATGCGTTTAGTCTTGTACCTTACGAGGGTTAGAACTTGTTGGAGGTTGGTTATGGTCTGTGAAGTCTCTACGTACTTTGAACTCTCTGTTGGACAATACCAAGATGAACTAGATATCGCTGTTTAAATTATTGTTATTAATTATGATTACACCAGATGATTAAAGATCAAAGTTGAAAAACTAGACGCGATTTTCTCGCGATAGAAAAACACAGGGAGATATTTATGATACAGAACCCCTGGGCAATCAACAATCCCCATCATCCCAGTAAAGAATACCCGGAAATGGACAAACGAAGGGAAAGGTAGAGGAAGGGAGGATGAACGCAGACTGGTGTGATTAACGGGTGGGTCGTCACGCTGGAAGGGGATCGTCTGTTGTGCCATGGGCTGCAGCAGACTCTGCTGCACGTTCGGGAGCCGCTCGATCTTGATCGAGCGGTTCTCACGTACGAATTCGTGAGAACCGCTCGATCAAGATCGAACGGCTTCGAGACGTGCAACAAAGTCTGCTACAGCCCATGGCACAGCACACGATCCTCTTCCCGTCGCGCTTATGCTTCTTCTCCTCAATTCTCTGCTACGTGTGGCAGTGAGGAGTGCACATTTGCATGGCATGTTTCAACATCATAACAATGGTTTTCGAGGGAACGTATCCCCTGATGCAGGGGATCCGGTTGATGGAGATCGAGTATCCTCATATGGAGCCGGGGATGGTCGACATACATTATAAGACCGTTCAATCTCATCCAACGGATCCCCTGCATTACAGTAGGGATTGTAACAGCAGAGTATCCTTTCTGATTGTTGAAACTATAGCGGCATATAGTTCGCGAGCATGTCTACTCTTTTCTTGCACCTTAACCACTTTTTTAAGAAAGTATCCTGGTAAAAGCAATCATCAATATTGTCCGTTGTGAAATTATTTTTATCTTAGAAAATTAATGACGGATATTATACCTCGTGACAAATGATATCATCATTATATATATAAGCGGATGATACAATGACAGATTTTAAAAATACTGTAAACCTATTTTGTTGTAGTAAGTTAAAGGCCACGAATAATTTGGATTATTCATTGCCATACGAATATCTTGAAATTATCATTTGTTCTTACAAATCGCAACGAATGTCATATTCGTTTACTAAAATTCTATTTAACAATGATTATTCATTGTCAATTAGCAACGAGTAGAAGAAAAACTCAATGAAGCAACCGTTGCTATATATTTCACTAATAGCAAATATGGCTACGATTATAACATTTTTTTACAAATTTAAAGAATCAGTGAGTAGTATTTGTTGTTATACTTTTAACTGCAAAGGACGCAACGATGCATATTAAATTATTCATTGCAATATGTCGATTTAATTGTATTAATGTTATATCGTCCAGTATAAAATATATAAACCCTGGACACTGTTTTAACGGTTTTTTTTATTTTTTTAACAGAATGTAATTATATCAAGGGGTAGTTTTTGAAAGGTCGTCAGTTATATCTTCCAATATTTAATATGCAATAATGGATAATATTTATTAGAATGATAGAGGAAGCAATGGACATGAAGGTAATAAATGTGGGAGTCAATGATCATACGCTAATTGGCTATTAAACACTACTAACTACTAATGCATAACTCCAATAGAAACCATATTGAACACGTGATTATTGTTATAACTACAAATCATCCGTTGGGCTAAAATACCCATTTTTTTCGCCAAAATAATAAAAAAAGAAACAGGAAAAAAATCTCCATCAATAGGAAACGAGGAGGAAAGGATGGCGTGAAAAACCAATAGGAGCGTTTGAACAGCAACTCTCGATGGCTGCTCAATCGTAGCCGTTCATTTCCCCTCCGTCCAATCTGCCGCCATGAGGACCGTTGACCGTTTCCCACTGCTGTCTTGTCGCAATTTAAATCCTACACGAGTTTTTTTTCATATTATTACATCCGTACGATCTAATTATTATTTGAATTCCACTTATTCGCCTCACGGAAATTTGATTGCTCAATCGGGATGAAAGTTCGTAATTAATATGTTAGAAAAGAAGGAAACACAATCCTTCATATCGTTGAAATTCCATGGAAGGAAGCCGTTTAAGATGACTAAGAAAACTGAGGGATACAATTGCAGAAAAAAACATAGAAAGCTAAAATTCATATGCATACTTATAGTATAGGAAATGCTAATACGTTGCTAAGATTAAGATGAAAAAGATATAAAGGTATCTATTGTCTCCAAGCCTGAAAACATGATTTTTAATTAGGTAGGATGAAAGGAAAATTGTGGTAAAACGATTCTCGATGTCATGATAACTCTATACTTACACATTGTTTTCATCCTTTGTCGAGGATATAAGAAGAAAAAAATAAGTAGAGGCATAAAATATGAGCAATACGACTTCTGAGCAGGTCGACTCGTTCTGATACGCAAAGATCTCGTAATTCCTATCAATTCAAAAAATTAACAACCATTTCCTTGATTTTAGGAAGGAAGCTAGCTTAGAGATGATTGTTGATTTCATTTAAAATTTCAGTAAATCAATGTTAAATTCGTATATATTTTAATATATATAAATATTTACGGAAAATGGAGTTGTCCACCTCCGTATTTTTCGATGATTTTTTATTTTTTTTAAAAAATACCATCATGTATTTTCATCGCTATATCCTTCGAATATGTCATTCCAATTTATCATAAATAGGGACTCCTATATTCTTCATCTAAAATGAATAATTTTAATGATCTAAAAATATTATAATCGATCTATTTTAGAGTTTCTATTTCTTACGATATTAGAATGACAATATTTCTTAAAAAATCATCCGAAAAGAGGGTGAGCATTAAACGTGGGACCCACTGGATACGGGACACCTGGTTTCCTTTTAACCCCCTCCCCCCGCCACTTCTCCCTCGAACACCAACGCAGAATAACCTCTCCTCTCCTCTTCTCCTTCGCCGCACGAAACCCCCAAACGAGGGACCTCTCCCTCCCTCCCAATTCCAATCCAAATCCCCAAATCGAATGGAGATCGCCGCCCTCGCCAGTCCCTCCTTTCCTCCGATCCCGTCCAGGCTCATCGCCCCCAACCGCCTCCCCCTCCGCCCCTCCGCCTCCGTCCGCCGTCCCCTCTCCGCCGCGCCCCTCGGCCTCCCCTCCCGGAGGTTACCCCCCTCTACGCGGCGCGGCGGACCCGCCCGGATCTCCGCCGTGTTCGAACGCTTCACGGAGCGGGCGATCAAGGCCGTGATCCACTCCCAGAAGGAGGCGAGGACCCTCGGGAATGAGATGGTGTTCAACCAGCATCTCCTTCTTGGGCTCGTCGCGGAGGACCGCGGTGCCGATGGGTTCCTTGGGTCCGGGATCACGGCTGAGAAGGCGCGGGAGGCAGTGAGGGGTATATGGAGGGATGAGAGGAGTGAGGAGGAGAGGAAGGACGAGAAGGTCGGGCCTGCGACGGATGTGCCATTCTCTATCAGCAGCAAGAGGGTGTTTGAGGCGGCGGTGGAGTATTCGAGGAGCATGAATTGTAACTTCATCTCGCCAGAGCACATCGCCATCGGGCTGTTCACGGTCGACGATGGGAGCGCTGGACAGGTGCTGAGGAGGTATGAACCGCTGGTACATGAAAAATAGGCGGAATCTTTATGATGAATTGCACTTTTGCGTGTCTTTACTTGTTGGACAGATGATGCCTTTGTGCTGTTATCTGCTGCAAGATAGGAATTTTGTTCGGAAAAGTTTATCTAGATATGCACAGAGTAGCAACACGTGGGAATTCTGTTGGGAAAAGTAGGATTGTTTATGTGGGTCCAACAATGACCAGACATGAAATAGGAAAGTGATGGATTTTTTAGCATGGTGAATTACAGCATGGGTTGATTTCTAGGCATGGAAATTTATAGTTGAGACTTCCAAAACTAGGAATGAAGGAACTTAAAGGAATTGTGTGGTATCGTCGGGACTAATTTCTAGTAGCAATTAAGTAATAGTGTATCATGCATAGAAATAATGTGTCATATCATCGATGCAATCTTCAATTGTCTGGAAAGGCCACGGACAAACATATTTCAATAATTACTAGGACATTTTATTATGCCTCTACTATTTTAGTCTTCTAATGTTGTGTGGTTTGAGTGATGGGTTTTTTTGATTAACTAAGTGTAGTGCAATTCACCATTTGCCACGTTTAAGTCTAAAGTTCCCATTTGTGTTTTTCGGGTCCCAGGCCAAATTCTGAACTTGATAATGTCGTGCTTCTTTGCATCCCATTTGAATTCTCTTATTGAGTTGTGCAGTGCGCAAATGTGTTTATACACTTCCATAATCTTGAGATAGCTTGACTGGCCATTTTGTTCATGCAAAATAGTGTTTGCCTGCCACTTATTCAGAGACTTACAATTCAATGTTATTAACTATAAGAATGGGTAAGTTGTAACTGGGGTGTGAGAAAAGTTCGAGCTTTACAGTCTTAGCTTGAGCTTGGCTCACTAGCCAACTCGTGAGATTGGCTCAATGAGCAATAAAGCCGAGCTCAAGCTAGGCTTTGAGCTCGATGCCCTTGTCTAGCCCAGCTTAAGGCCTTGCTTGGCTCGATAATTTGATAGGATAACATATATTCAATTTAATTATAAAGATATATATGGTATGAAAATGCATGTTGAGTATATTTTAAAAGAGTAATCATCCATATGCCTAAGTGAACCAAACTTGGATTGGCTCGTCAACACGCTCGTGAGCAAGCATCTAGGAGCTCAGATGAGCTTGAGCCTAGAATCGAGCTTGATCCAAGTTCGGCTTGACTCAATTGGCTTTATAGACAACCTCAGCGGTAACTATAAAAACTGTACGGATCACACAGCGTATAAATATTTGGCATTATAATATCCCACACTATATTTTACAATGCATTGAATTATTGAATGTCTGTGAAAATACATCTTATTTCATCATCAGTGCAAGATACCTTGTCTCCATTTCCTAAAAAAATGTGCTTCTCAGTCTGGGTGCAGATATGAACCACTTGGCATCAGTTGCTCTCGCCAGGCTTCAAGGTGAGCTTGCCAAGGATGGCAGGGACACAAGTGCAGCATCTGCTGTTTCTCAGAAAATGCAGGAAAGGGCATCCACCAGAAAATCGGTCATGGGTCGATCTCCTGAGAAGAAAAAAGGTTTAACATCTGGTTCATGCCTTGGATTTGCTGTATCTACTACAATGTTCTTATTTTGGTTAGTGAATGAATTGTTTTTTAATCTCTAGATAAAAGTGTATTGGCTCAATTCTGTGTGGACCTCACTGCACGTGCCAGTCAAGGACTGATTGATCCAGTGATTGGTCGGAAAACGGAAATTCAAAGGGTTGTTCAAATTCTTTGCCGCAGAACCAAGAATAACCCCATTCTCCTCGGAGAACCTGGAGTTGGTAAAACAGCTATTGCAGAAGGGTTGGCTGTTCGCATTGCTGAGGGCAATATCCCCATTTTTCTATCGGTATGTCCCATTTTAATCCTTAACTGCATTTGTCCTTCGATGACGCATACCCATCCATAGTAACCGGAACACCATTTCAGAACCTTTCATTGATTCTCTATTTACTATTTTTGCAGGAGAAACGGATCATGTCTTTAGACATAGGTTTACTAATGGCCGGGGCGAAGGAGAGAGGGGAATTAGAAACCCGGGTGACAGGCCTGATCAGTGAAGTACAGAAAGCAGGTTGGCTAGAAAATTTTCAGATAGTTTATGATTATTAATTCCAAGTTACTTCTCTAACTAACTGTAATTTGCAGGTGATGTTATTCTTTTTATTGATGAAGTGCATACGCTCATAGGATCTGGAACGGTTGGTAGAGGGAACAAAGGATCAGGCCTTGACATTGGGAATTTGTTGAAACCTGCACTTGGCCGGGGTGAAGTGCAGGTATACTTTCAACACTATGCTTTTCATATTTGGCAGATGTTGGAGGAAGTTGTCTATTTATAAGAAATACTGATACGAAGAAACCCATATTTTCTATGATATAATGGATGCTCATCTGATATGTCGGTGTCAATATCTCCTTTCATGCTCAATTTGCTAAACTAAAGTTTATCATTTAAATATGCCAGTGTATTGCATCTACCACAATCGATGAGCATAGGACACATTTTGAGAAGGATAAAGCATTAGCTCGTCGGTTCCAGCCAGTGCTCATAAATGAACCAAGTCAAGTAAGCTTCTTGTCATTGCCTTGCTGTTTTCTCCATGGTAATACTTAGATGCTTCTTCATTCACCATATTGCTGCCATTTCCAGGAAGATGCAGTTCGAATATTGTTAGGGTTAAGAGAGAAGTATGAAGAACATCATAAGTGCAGATTCACTTTAGAAGCCATAAATGCTGCAGTCTACCTGTCAGCCAGATATATTCCAGATAGACATCTTCCTGACAAGGCTATAGATCTTATTGATGAAGCCGGCAGTAGGGCTCGAATGGATGCATACAAAAGAAGGAAGGAAGAACAGACTTCTGTGTTGTCCAGGTCTCCTGATGAATATTGGCAAGAAATTAAAGCTGTTCAGGCTATGCATGAAGTGGTATGTCTGCAAAATAGTCACCTATTTCATGATGTTGCAATCTATTCAAACTCAGACATACTTTCTTGCCTGTAGGTTTCGGCAAATAAGATGAAATACTCTGCAGAGCTAACAAAGGCAGTACAAAAGGGTTATGTGGGAAAAGACAGTCAAGTTGGAACCATGTCCGAACCAATCCCTGAAGATGACGAGTATGACATAATTGTCTTTCAATTAAATGCTTTGGTTTCTATTCCACCTGCTCTGAGTATGCACATGCTTTGTCAATATCTCTATCAGGCCTGTTATGGTGAACGAGGAGGACATTGCCAAGGTTGCTTCATTATGGTCAGGCATCCCAGTTCAACAGCTCACTGCTGATGAAAGAAAGCTTTTAATAGGTCTTGATGAGAAGCTTAAAGACCGTGTCATTGGCCAAGATGATGCAGTCAGTGCCATAGCCAGAGCTGTTAAGCGATCCCGCATTGGCTTGAAGGATCCTGACAGGCCTATAGCAGCAATGCTTTTCTGCGGCCCCACTGGTGTTGGCAAAACCGAACTCACAAAGGCTCTTGCTGAAAGTTACTTTGGATCTGTAAGTGTCTAGACCTTTTTATTGACAATTGATTGTAAGGATCTGCAATTAGTAGCATTAAACTTATTGTTTCAGCTGTCACCACGATTTTCATAAATATGGAGTGATTGCACTTTTCTATAAGCTAATGCTACCTATCTGATGTGGATGTCTAGGAGTCAGCCATGGTAAGACTGGATATGAGTGAGTACATGGAGCGGCATACGGTTAGCAAGCTGATAGGTTCTCCTCCAGGTTATGTTGGTTATGGAGAGGGAGGAACATTGACAGAGGCTGTTAGAAGAAGACCTTTTACAGTTATACTGCTTGATGAAATAGAGAAAGCTCACCCGGATATATTCAACATTCTTTTACAAGTATTTGAAGATGGCCACCTTACTGATTCTCAGGTATCTGTCCCCTGCATTCTTTTTTGTGAATGTTAGATTCCTGCATGTGTTGTGCAGTAATGCAGATTTTACATTATGTTTTTCGACGCCAAATATAAGAAAAGTTTGGGATCTTGCCTGTTGTCAGAAAGATTTTGATGTCTGATTTATGTGAAAAAAAATTGCCAGTGGAATTAGGGAAATCTATCTAATGCGAAAGAATTCATTCCATCATGGTTATGTTTTGTAATTTGAAGCGACTAACCATGCTTTAAAAATATGTTCAGGGGCGAAGAGTGTCATTCAAAAATACACTGATCGTAATGACATCCAATGTAGGCTCATCTGCCATTTCCAAGGGCAGACGAAGCATTGGTTTTATGCTCGATGATAATGGTGAGTCGAGCTCTTACGCTAGTATAAAAGCGCTAGTAATGGAAGAACTGAAGGCTTATTTCCGCCCCGAGCTACTCAACAGATTGGATGAGGTGGTTGTGTTCCGTTCGCTAGAGAAAACCCAGGTACTATTTTGAAATTATACATTATTAAATTCTTGAGATTTTTTCACTGACGGTGTTCACCATTTTATTTGAAAAATGCCCCTGTCCTGTCTCTCCTCCCAGTCCTATTTTACAAAAGAATAAAATTTGACATCACCATGACTAGTTTTGTAGGTGTCTCAAAATTACTAGAGGAATATACTTTCCTTTGTTGGGTACTGATAAAACTTATTGAAAACATCCTCATGGGTTGCCATTTGTGTGTATTTTTTTAAAGAGAACCCTAAATAATGCACTTTGAGATATCCAGATACCATTTCAATATTCAAATGAAAAGAACTTCACTTAGGAATTATGAAATCCCCCCACACCAAGGGTTTACATGTTACCGAGTAGTTTTCTTTCCTGCAACATTTTATATATACTTTCATTAGGTATTTTCTTTATATACCTGGTTAGTAAAGTAGTCTATTCCTTGACCTAATCTAGCGTGAACGGGCAATAGCTTCTTGTTGCAAATTATAAGTGATTGTTTACTAACTCTGTCAGCGGATGGGAGCTTAAATCTAGGAAGAAGTCGCACAACACGAATAGATAAAATACAATCTTTTTTTACCCGTGAAATCGAGGATTAATGTACTTTGAGACTCCTCAATCTTATATATGTTATCCATGATGGCATTGCCAATGTCACAGAAGTGTAGCAACAGGAATTGCCTTCGGAATACGAAGACATCTGACTTAAGCTTTGCATCTCCAGCTAGAATTTCAGTAATAGTTTTTTTCGTTCGAAATCACTTCAGGCAGTAAACACAACACTTAGGATTTATTAGCTCCAATTTTCCACCAGAATCTCAAAATAAATTCCAACTTAAGAAAATAAAAGGATATCTACCAAAAGCTGCTACGATCTACTTTTAACTTCGTGAAATCATTATTTTCTAACGACCCTTCGTGTAATTTCTCCCAGATGCTGGAGATCCTGGACATAATGCTCCAGGAGGTGAGGACCAGGCTATCAGCCCTCGGTATCGGTCTAGAGGTAAGCGACGCGATCCTCAACCTTGTCTGCGAGCAAGGATACGACAGAAGCTACGGTGCTCGCCCCCTCAGGCGTGCAGTGACCCGCATCATCGAGGATGTCATCAGTGAGGCAATGCTTGCTGGAGACTTCAAGATCGGGGACACCATACTCATCGACGTCGACTCCACAGGCAACCCCTTCGTCACCCACCTCGGCGAGCAAAACATCCACGCCTAGCAGCATGTAAATAGTATATACACGAGTTCATTCTACTTGGTATAGTTTATTTGGTAACCCTGTATAGAATTGTAGTAGTAGTTACACATTGTATATATCTTTATGTATACGGAAGGGAAAGTGTAATTATCAAAACTGTATTCTTTATATCATTGAATGAAAGATTCATATTCATTAGAACGGACTCGTGATTCGCAGCGGTGTATGTCGGTGTGCGTCCTCACGTTTTATATTCGATATGGTATATTGTCTTTCAGATGGATGGATTTGATGCTCAAATTTGATAATAACTTTCTATTCACAATATGGTGATACCGAGACTTTTTTTGTAACCTAAAAAATTCGGAAATCTGAAGAAAGTAGAGTGGATTAGATAGCTAAACTCTCATGTCAATATAAACTACACGATCATCTCCCTTATACATAAAATAGGAGATAGAGAACAACAACGACAAAACATTTTCCCTCATTAAGTAGGGTTAGCTACATGAACTCTTTGCCTCCAATCAGATCTATCTGGGTCATTTTGGGGCTTAAATCTAAAAAACTAAGATCCCTTCGGATAGTCTTATTCCAATACTTCTTGGTACTTCCTTGCCTTTTTTTAGCCGGTTCAACATCATAACACTCGCATCTCCTAACTGTTGCATCAACCGACGTCCTCCTTTGCAAATGACAAAATCACCTTAAGCAATTTTCTCATATCTTAAATGGTTTTGTTGTAATTTTTCTATGAACTAAGGATGTTTTCTTTGTCTTCTCTCATATCAATTTTTTTAATATTGAGAGGCTCAAGGGAAATCGGGAGGCCATGACATCCACTTGCAGAAGTTGTGACAATCAGGTGGTTTATATTTTTTTTTGGTCGGTAAAATTCTATGTATTCGTACCAACAATAGGGTTTAGTGTTTTTTGGGTTTCACCAAATAGAAATCCTTGGAAATGGTTTTTTGTTCTGGTTAGAAATAATTAAAGTGAATTACAAAAAAAAAGTCTCCGACTATATGTGTAAATTTCCAATTAAGGGCCTCACCTTTGATTGTAACAAAGAGGGGTATGAACATTAAATTTAGAGTTGAACGTCAACATAAAAAGGTCATGGAGGCTTATGTAAACATGTATGTAGCTAAGACAAAAATTAAGATATGGCGTTTAGTTGGGACTTATTATAGTTAGGGTACTTTTTGTAATTTATCTAAATAGTTTTTCTTTATTGTTGTATTACTCAATGTTATTGAAACCGGAGCAATGTTATCTAAACTATTATTATTTAGCAAAGTATTTAATTTAAATACTACATATATACGAATAACATTTAATATGCAATATACGAATAGCATTTATGTTGCATATGGAAGAACATACTACGTATAAAGTAAAATATACATTGTTTGCTTATTTTATATCTATTTCAATTCATATTTGAGAACATGTTTTATAACTGTTTTGATTTACTCCGATTTAATTAGCCGATTCAACTATTTTTTTATATTCGATTTAATCCGATCTTAAAAAATGATGACACCATCGTTCAATCGAACTGTTTCTATTCTATGTTGCAATCCAATACTACATTTTTCATTAGGTTCCCGATTCAGTCTTCGATTTGATTTTAAAAACATTGGTTTCGAAATAGTCCTTGAACGTTCAGAAGCTCATTGAAATTTCTAAAAGCGAGTCACTACGCATCCGGATTTGATAATGGATAAGAGGCAAATTTTGTTTTATACATCATTCTTATGTGACTGGTTTGATAGATATTGTAGGTACAATTATTGTCGACGTAAATATAATAGATATGATGCGGTCAATTTATAGCGGAAAAAAACCGAAGGGACATATTGATTCCTCTTACAAATTGAAGGACAACACACTTACCTTTCAAAGTTTAGACACTTTGCTATTAAATGATAACGAAGAGTAGTCGCATTTATTATTATATCTAATATTTGTTGACATCTAACAGAGGAGGGACATATATACAAGCAAATCAATATTTCTACGTATACCTGTATAAATACGAAAAAACTCTTTTGGCCAACCTGTGATGATGTGAAATTTCGCAAAGGATTGTTCCCACCTGATATTGGAAGATCTTTATTAGGCGTGAGGTTGCTTGGAGGGGTTGTTAGTATGGATCAAAATTTTGTTGAAGGTCTGGCTTTGGAGAGGGTTGCTAAAGCGGTGAAGTTGATGCATTTTCTACCTCAGTTGAAGGATACCCAGAGTGAGTTTCTCTTACTTCGTTCTTGTATGGGCCTATCAAAGCTTTTATTTGGCTTGAGGACTTGTCAACCTATGTACATGAAGGAGGCTGTAATTTTATTTGACAAAGGCTTACGAGGTTCTATTCAAGATATTGCTGTTTGTGGAGGATCTTTTTTGGAGATCTTCAATGGAGGGTGGCTTCTTTGCCCATTCAACTTGGTGGTTTGGGGCTACTTTCAGTGGTGAATGCTTCTTCCTATGCTTTTGTGGCTTCCATGACACGATCTTGAGAACTTTAGGACCACATCCTACATGATAGTAAAATTTACAATATGTACTCTGACTTCGATGGTGCTCTTCAAAGACTTCATGGTTTGATTCCCTCGTACCTACGTTGTTTCTCTAAAAAAGACATCGTCTCCTCTAAGACCCAGGATATTTTGACGAGTGTTTTTTTAGCAAAATAATTGAGGATATGTATGTGGTATTTAACATGTCCGTTAGAAAAATGCAGTTTTTCGATGTCTTCAAGATGATCATGCCCAAGAGTTTCTCCTTACATTTCCTATAGACGGACTTGGACTTCACATGTCATCGGTGGAGTACCGCAGTATCCTCAGATATCGTCTCATGATTCCGTTATTTCCTGTTGATGAGATATGTCTACTCTGTCGCAAGGCATGCTTAAACAATTTTGGTGATCATGCAATTCATTACAGGGAACTCCCAGGATTGAAGTACAGACACGATCTTGTTAGAGACATTGTATTTGGTGTACTCAAACATGCAGGTATTGCTGCTAAAAAAGATGCGCTAGTGAACTTTTTAACTGATCCACACTTAAACCTGCTGATATTTTGAGGGTGGATAGGAGGGAAACATGCTTATGTAGAATTGACAGGAGTTTCACCGTTGGTGGGGTTGAAGAGCGGGACCTTCACACCAGGACATGCACGGAGTGGTGAAGCTTTGGTTTAGCAAAAGTGGTGAAGCACGAGAAAGCATGCATGGAGAATCAACATGCCTTCATCCCTTTTGGTGTTGACACCTTTGGTTTCTTAGCATCGGAAGTTATTGAGCTTTTAAAGAGGATCCAAAAAGTGATGAACAATAATATGATGGGTGCTAGGTCTATGGATGTAATGTTTAGAAGGATTAGCTTTGCAATTCAAAAAAGACTAACGACGCAGCTTGTTACAGCTTGCCTCCTGTTTCGATGTAAACTTTTCCCGTATGTTTTTCATATATTCGTAAGTGGATACTTCGTCAGTAACACTTAATACCCTACTTAATAATTAAATGACTTGTAGTTTGTGTATTGAAATCTTAGGTCTTGATTTCCATTAGGTCGGCCAGACCATAAGGAAGATTGTCTTTCTGACCATCTTGTAGGATTTTGATCATCGTTTCTGACAGCATGCATCCATTAATTGCAAGCTTCCAGCATTCAGGATTGATGTATATCTGTACCGGGAGAGGATCGTCTGCCATAAGTTATTTGCAGCAGATTCTGCTGCAATGCAGGGATGAGCGACACGTAGAGGTACAAAATCCAATGGCCAACAACATTTGGGAAAGGTTCTGAAACCCTCCCTCCACCGACATTCCCCTCCTCTTCCATCGATCGTCTCCCATCTACCTGTACCTTCACCTCGCCTCCATCCCCTTCAAGTCGGAGGATGGAAGTAGCTCGGACATGACTTCTCCTTCTCCTATCTCAAAGCCATGCACAGTGGAAGATGGGAAGAAGTTGATGCACGACGGAGGCGATAAACGTGACAAGGAGGTGGCAAAGCGAGGAGACACGACGAGGAGGATGTGCAGTGGATGGGGGGGAGGGGGCGAGGAGGTGGATGCACGAAGGAGGGGTGATGCATAGAGAGGAGGATGCATGACAAGGGAGTGGACAATGATGGATTTGGGGCGAGGAGGGTATGATTCCCTCTGTCGCGCATCCACCTCCCCACGCCTTCCACATCCATTACACATCCTCCTTTGGGGATCACCAAAATCCCACTTCTCTCCATCGGCAGAAGAGGAGAAAGAAGAAGAGATGAATATTCCCATTGTTGAAGTGGTTCTTCCCTGGTACATAGTAGAGAAGGGGATGTTTGTATGCATATGAATGTTTTTGTATATTGCAGTAAATTCTTGTACATATTTTAGATAAGTTTGTATTATATGACATTACTCTGTATTGGAAGTATTATTGTCTACAAGTGAACGATTTTGTATTATAAGGTCAAATTTTGTATAGATGTACCTTCTTTTACATTTCTGAGTATAAGTTGGTACGAATCTTTCTTCTTGTGTATACATACATGTTAGAGGAGGGGATGTTTGTATAGAGATTGAACATTTTCGTATATCAGAGTAAGTCATTGTACGGATTCCTCTTGTGTTGCATACTTGAGATAAGCATTGTATCAAGCAACATTCCTTTGTATTGGATGTATTATTGTCTGCAAGTGAATTGTTTGTATTATAAGGTTGAGTTTTGTATAGATGTTTCTTCTTCTGCATATCTGAGTGGAAATTGATATAAATCTTTCCTCTTTTGTATATGATGTGGAGAAGGGAATGTTTGTATGGAAATGAATATTTTTGTAGGTCATCAAAGATTTTTTATAATGAAGTGAATTCTGGTATGAATGTCTTCTATGCTGCATATTTGAGAGAGTATCTGTATATTCCCTCTCATGAATGTGCTCAAGAGTTGTCGAGTGAAAATCGATGCCTATTTCAATGTAGGAAAATTAGCCTCGATCGGTTGGACAAGCTCTTTCCTCTTCTTCAATTGAAGTGGGACACACTACATATGAAGCATACATACGAAGTCAATACAAAACTTCTCTTAGATATATAGTACAGAACAAAATTATACAGAACTCATTTATTAAATGGTGGATTCGCACATGTATGCTCTTTGTAGGAAAAAGAAAAGTTTTGTATAATGGAGCAAGCTCTTTGTATGTTCCTTTTCATGAATGTGCACATGTATCTTTTTGTGGGAAAAAGAAAATTTTTGTATAATGGAGTGAGTTTTGGTATGAATATATTCTCTGTTACGTTTCTGAGTGAGTTTTTTTATATTCATTATCATGAAATGTACACAAACACTCTTTTATAGGAAAACGAATACAAAAATCATCTTGATTGGTCATGATGGATTAGGAGCTCCATAGCTTTCTTCTCGAACTCGATGAGGTCACGTGATGAAATATCCTTCGGCGACACCAGAGCTGACCGGTCGTGGTAGGGAGGTGAGCTCAAGTCAAGCCTGCGTACGACCTTGCTCCACGCATCCATGAGGTATCTGAGAGATACGTCTTATATGTTTATTCCAAAGGGCCCTTTTGCAGGAAAATGGAGTTTTGTTGTATAATAACGGGTTTTTGTATATTAAAGGAACTTTTGGTATGATCGTTCACTCTTTTACATAATGGAGATATACCTTGTATGATTATTCCAAAGGACCTCTTTGTAGGAAAATGAGGGATTTTTGTATATTAAAGGTTCTTTTGGTATGATTGTTCACTTTGTTGCATTATGGAGACATGTTTTATATGTTCAATATCTAACAACTCTTTTGTAGGATAACAATGACTTTTTTTATTAGACTTTTCTCTGTATAATGAGAATAATTCTTGTATCTTTTTTCTCTTAACAATCCTTTTGTAAGAAAATAGGGGATTTTTGTATATCAAATGTGAATTTGGTATGATCGTTCGCTCTTCTGCATAATGAGAAATCTTTTTGTATACTCAAAAATAGTAGTAATCGTAAACAACTAATTACAACAACAAAGCCTTTTCCCACAATTAAGTAGGGTCGGCTACATGGATTGTTCACCTCCATTCAAATCTATCTTGGGTCAATCCCGGACTTATATCCAAAAAATAAGTAGGGAACGCCTCAACGAAATCTGTATGTTTACTTAAATCCATGTGGAAAAGATCCGACTATCATGAGGCATACATATGAACCAGAAAAGGAGACCATAAAAAATTCGATCTTATAATACAAATCGTTCACTTGCAGACAATGATACATACAAAATAAAGAAATATCAGTTGATACAAAATGTACCTCAAATCTACAACTAAGGATGAATCCATACACGAACTTGCTCCAATATAAAAAATGTTCATTTCTATACAAAAATCCCCTTCTCCACTGTGTATACATAAAAGAAAAGATTCATACCTATTTGCACTTAGATATGCAGAAGCACATATATACAAAATTCAACTTCATGATACGATTGCAAATCAGATAAGAGAGGTTCATACAAAATTTCACTTTAATATACAACCGGGATGGAATGCCTACAAGAACTCAGTCTGATATACAAAAAGTTGCATTTTCATAAAAGGATATCTTCTCCACACTACATACGAAAGAAGAAAGCTCCATACACAATTCAACTCTATTATAAAAATAGAAGGAATACATACTAGAACTCAGTTCAATATACAAAAACCTTCTTTTTCATACAAAAATCTCCTTCTCCACATTGCATAAGAAAGAAAACTCCATACAGAATTTCTCTCCGATATACAAAAGAGGACTTCCTACTAGATTTTAGTTCAATATACAAACATTTTTATACTTATACACAATTCTCATATCATGGAATATCCTCAAAACTACCGCAATGTAGATCAATGAACAAAATCATAATAGAACGCAGGCGATGGCGAGCTCATGGCGGGTGTGTCTAAGATGACAGAGATGGGCGAGCATAAGAGGTTGTTGGTGGTGTCGTCGACACGGACGATGGTGAGGCTGAAGAGGAAGATCTGTGCGATGGGCTTCAGGTCCGAGATCGCCACATCCATCTTCATACACGCACGTTCTCGTCTGGGGGGAGTAAGGAGTCGGGAGATAGGAGAGGGCACGTCTGGCGGCGATAGGGCTTGGGGTCGAGGAAGGATGGGCTCTGGCAGCGAGAGCCTCGGGGGAGAGGCTGGCGACGAGCGGGCTTGAGGTCGGGGAGGGAACTCTGGCGGTGAGAGGGCACGCAACGTCGACGACGGCGATCTGGTGGCGATGGGGTCGGGAATGAGAGGGGTTCGAGAGGGGTACGGATTCCGACGGAGAGAGGAGTCAGGGAGGGGGTGTGGCAACCGTTGGATTTTCCGAAGACACGTAGCACACATCCGTTGATTGCAGCAGAGTCTGCTGCAATTAACTTACAGCAGACAGACGATCCGAACCCATCTGTACCAAGCTACGATATGTTTGGCATGCAGACTAATTATATGGCTAACATGAAACACATCTTATTAACTATAATAGCTTCGAAATCACTTCATGGTGGGAAATGACCTTCCCTACGAAAATCAATAATTCAATGATTCCATGCAATGTCATCAAAAAAAATAAGAGTAGCATGAGAGTAAGGGAAAAGAACAATGAGAGACCTTCGAAAGCCTACTTCATCTTATTGAGCATCCGTCCATCTTGTGCCTCTTCCGTTTAGGAAGCACGACGTCCTCGGCCTTCTTCTCAGATCGAGGTCCGAGGGAGATCAAACTAGGAGTGTACTTGATAATGCTGCGGTGCCAAATATTATCAAATCTCCGTATGCACACAAACATATGCCTAATCGAGCCATTACTGAAATAGTAGATATCATTGCTCTCGTCGCGGCGCAGGTCTTCACTCCATAGGCTTTTGGAGATACTAGACATCAAATAATTCGGAGTAAGGTTGCTAATCGAACCGAACTGTAACAAACAGACCTATGTTCGAGTTCGGTTCGATAAGGAAGTTCGAAAGTTCGAGTTCGGTTCGATAAATGTTCGATAGGATATGTTCGAGTTCGAGTTCATTTAGAAAATGAACGTTCGAATTCAGTTCGATAACAGTTCGTTAACAATTTCACTTAAGTAAAACTTATTTATATGAACAAGTTCGAAATTAGAGTTCAATAACAAGGTTCGATAAGCAGTAAAAATAAGAAATTATTCAAATTAAAGTGGTACAAAGCCCAATAAACACCACAATTTCTTTAACCTTTAAATTTACCAAGTGTATAAATACTAAATTACATATACAAATACATACACATATACATATATTGAACTCGAACATTTATCGAACGGACATATCTTATGTTCATGTTCCGTTTGTTAAGCTATCAAACTAAATTTTAATGTTCATGTTCAGTTCCTTTAGAAACGAACAAACATTTTTCGAACTATTATCGAACGAACTTTAATCGAATACGAACATGTTCAGTTCGATTAGCATCCCTAATTCGGAGTGGTGTGCTTTCCCGTACTCCTTCATCACCCATATGTCTAGATAGCCTTTCATGTCCGGATTCTTCCCCAACAACGAAAGGTGTCCGCCAATAGACATGATACCGGAGATGAACACACCCGGAGGGCCTTCAAACTCCGCAAAACAATCCGTCCCCAGGTCTAGAGAGACGATAATGCTCATCTTTGGATTCTCCTTCTGTTTCGGGAAGATTAAAGGTCCAATGGAATCTACCATCAATGAGGATCCCACTGCATCGGAGATCTCGACCAACTCTCCCAACTATCTTCCCGCCGGTGGGGGGTTGTTAGTACACCAACGGTGCAGACCTCACATACCAAGTTCAATTTGGATTCATCGAAGTACTTCCCGTGGTACCTCATCCTGAAGATCTTATACTGCTTGATCGATGCATCGAAGGCGAACATGCTGATACAAGTTACTTTCTTCCCGCCGTGGCGAAAACGGGCGATCTCTGGCGCCGGGACGTCTCGCGGCAGCGAGGTGCGGTCGCCGAGGAGGGGGTTGCAGAGGTACACAGGGAGATCTTCCTGGCCGGAGGTCGAAAGGAGAAGGCCATCGTTGGAATATTGCGAGACGGGGTGATCTCGGGAGAGGTGGCCGGTGGGTTCGAACATTGCGAGGCGTATATCCTTGCCTTCTGAGGAGACATAGGTGAAGACAGATTTGGATGTGGAGGAGTTGAAGCGACGTACGAGGTATCCACCGCTGGTGAAGGAGAGTTGGTCGCGGGCGAAGGACGGGTCGCCGTAGATGAGGGCCCTCCACGACCTGCAAACGTGACGTACGGAGGCGGCGAGGTAGATGGCGGGGACGCGGAGGAGGAACTCCCGGAGGAGCTCGCGTGTGAGACTCTCCATATTGGACGTGGAAGAGATCCCAAACGTACCAGTTAGGGTTTACGTGTAGTCTAGTGGCCGAGGTCTCCTTAGTACTTGTGTAAACAAATCCGATTGTTTTTTTTCTGGCGCATTAATAAAATATACGGGGATTGATAGACGGTGCAGATCCTCTGCCGCTGTGAGCCGTCGGATCGTGTGCACGTTTGAGGTACTAATCGAACGATCGCGCCTTATCGCCAGTGCACGCGATCGTGCGGCCCGCAAGAGCCACCGCCATGCAGTAATGGCCGCTGCTCGATTGACACTAAGGGTGCTAATCGAATCGAATACCTTCAAATCCACTATGATTCTGATTCAATTCATTATAAAAGTTTCGAATCCGAACTCGAATCGAATTTTAAACGAATTTGTTTACTTAAATTCAGATTCAATTCATTTTGAGTTTTGAATATTCAAATTCGATTCATTTTATTTCAAATTTGAAACGTAAATTGTTGTTTTAGAGCTTATATAACTAATATTACATGAAGAATGATATAATATAAATATTTTATTGTATAATTCTAATTTTGAATATATATCATTGAGATAAGTTACAAAAAAACTATATAATCAAGGAAAATATCAAACCAATACAATAGAATGGAAAAAAGTACCTAATTTTTACAATTATTATACATCTTTTACAATATAAATATACTTTTTTTCTATGAGAAGTAATATATGAATACAATATAATTATATGAGGCTATTAAAGAGTTAAAATATCATTGACGAAAAAGCTAAACACGCTATAATTGTCATTTCATGTAAAAACAATACATGACAAACTTATATAAAAAGTTGATACAAATTAACATTATTATTTAAAATAACGAGAATACTAAACAATAACGTAGCAATATAAAACCTCTTCATTGAGCGAGAGGATCTTCAATATATACTTGTAGTCTCTTGTTTGTATTAAGTGGATACAAGGACTAATATAATATTTATAGCAAGTAACATGTCAAGGTTTATAAGTAGAGTGGGCAAGGCTTTAACATATACATGCAATGTCAATAAGTCCAGGAAGACTGAAGGTGACATACACATGAACATTTCACTTCTGGATCATGTGCAAAAATCATGAGAATACAATCAGGAGCAAGACATGATCAAACTTCTATAGAAAGTTGATACAAATTAACATTATTATTTAAAACAATGAGAATAATAAAAAATAACGTAGCAATATAAAACCTCTTCATTGAACATGAGGATCTTCATCATCGAAAAATTAAGTCGTAAAATGAAATATACATAATTTTTGATGTACAAAGGAATAACTTAAATTATCATAATCATGTTATGTCGTCTTGACAATGATAATCATCATGGATTGCCATGCATGGAAAATCGAAACAAAAAAGTAGATGAAAGATATCTAGATAAATTTCGAGTTGTAACAAATGTTGAGGAACTCCAAATAGCAAAATCATAATTTTCATGTGTTAGGAGAAAGGCCAAAATCTACCATAGGCTTTTGGAGTATTTGGTAGATAATGAAAAAGAGAATAGAAAGGCAGTGTAAGGAATATGGTAAATGTGTGGATGAGGAATTAGAATAACAATATTAAACATTTGATCTTTCTTACTAGATCTTATGATATATACATTTTTATTCTTTTTTGTATTCAATATTTAGTCTTTAACTAATAGGATTATACATGCATACACACGCATACACGCGTGCATACATATTAAATTGGGATGACTTAGAGTGCTTTGCAATCCTCTTAATGCCTCCAAATTTCTGAATAACATGTTAAGATTTATTATTATTTATACAAGGTAACTCTTATATAAGCTGTTGTCATTAGGCTAAAATAAGAAGTAAAGACAAGCATTTAGATGTTTTGTATAATCGATGGATGAAGGACACACATCTTTGACTCATAACATACTTCGGAGTTAAACCACTTGAACTTAGTTTTAAATGGGAAAGGGGAGAGATTGAATCTCATTAATGGTGCATGATGTTGCATATACATGTCACGCATTGAAAAGTCATGTCAGTGTATTATGGGATATGGAAATCATAACGTTGAAGTCTGGACATGATAAATCATACAAATCGAGCTTAGATATGATTATAAACTTAAAAGTAACCACTTAATAACTATGGTAAGTTGATTTTGGAGTATCCTTAGATGCTTGCACATGTTATGCTTAGAGATATAATGCAAATGCTAAATCTTTCAATGTAAATCAAACGTCGTAACTTTTAGTAGAAATAATATATTGTTTTATGCATCTATTTACTTAAAAATGAATTCGAATAAATGCATGTCAATCTTTTGATGTAATTATTCTATAATTCCTTGCACAAGAATATTTGGAAAGGATCCTAATATACCTAAAGGGGGGATGTTACATGTATGTATGTAAATATATATCTATTACATACATGTATATATGTATGTACTATGTATATGAATATAAATATATGGATACATATATACATGTATGTTTGTAAATAAATACCGAATTGAATCGAATTTTTATCGAACGAATTCATGTTAATTCAGATTCAATTCATTTGAGAATCGAACCCACAAGTTAAATTCAATTTAGTTTATTTGGCTTCGAATCGACCTTTTTTTGAATTTTTATCGAACGAATCCTAATCTAATTTGAATGATTCAGTTCAATTAGCAGTTCTAATTGACACCCAAAAACACATCCAAAAAACTGCACATTAAATCTTGAGTTTTTTTCCAGTTGTACCTCTGTGAGATATCAATATCAGTTATGTCTTCTTTTTTTAATATCAATTCAGCTATTAATTTTCTACGCAATGAGCACTTGTGTTCTTCGAGTTAGTTGGCATCCATCTTCTGTGCAAACGGATGTTAATGATTTTAGGATGTAAGAAGTATGGAAATAATGAGAGAAAGAAATTGTCTCTTATTATGAAGGTCTAGGGGTCCTTATATAGGATGAAATCATAGAGAGCTCAATACTAAAAAAATACATAAGTTCCCTGAAAGGATTACAATGAATAAAATAAAACCGTAAATATATATTACTAACACTCCTTCAAGTTGGAGCATATCTATCAGTAATTCCCAACTTGGAAACCATCCATGAGAGACGCTTCTTGGGGGTAAGGCCTTTGTGAATACATTAGCTAGTTGGATATCTGTGGTGATGTGAGGAGTGGTAATCTTTCCTATCCAATCAGCATCACAAATAAAATGGCGGTCAATCTCTATATGCTTGGTTCGCTCATGGAACACAGGATTCGCGACAATGTATGTAGCAGATTTGTTGTCGCAGTATATTGGTATAGGGGCGGTGACAACGATGCCGAGTTCTTGTAAAGATGTCAATAACCACGTGATGTCACATGTAGCCTAGGTCATTATCTTGTACTCTGCTTCTGCACTAGATATGGATAACAGTATGCTTCTTTCTTATCCAAGTAACAAGGTTTCCTTCAACCATCATAGCATATCTCGTGGTGGAGTGACGATACTTTGGTGAACTTGCATAATCAGCATTAGCATAGGCGATAACACAGATGTAGGTGTTTGCCCATAAAAGAGACCATGCCCTGGTGATTCTTTCAAATATCGTAGAATAAGGAGAACATCTTGCCAGTGATTGTAACAAGGTTGCTCCATGTGTTGACTAGCCCTGCTAACTGCATAAGAAATATATGATTTGGTGACAGTGAGATAAAGAAGTTTGCCAATCAGGCTTCTATATCGAGTAACATCTTTGAAGACAAGATCAGAGGATGTGGAGTGTTTCTTTGGACTGGAGGAATACTAAATGGTTTGCATCCAAGTAATCTGATTTAAGCAATGATATCCAGACAATATTTCCTATGTGAGAGATGGTCCCTCTGTATAGTGTAGTGCTTCTATGCCCAAGAAATAGCTAAGTGGACCAAGACCCTTGGCGACAAACATCTTATGGAGAAAGGCCTTAGTGTCTAGTATCCCGTTATCAGCATTGCTTGTAACAACCATATCATCCACGTAAACAGCAAGTATAACAATACAAGTTGTTCGTCTTCCGAAAAACACAAAATAGTCAGATGTTGTTCTCTGAAAGCCAAGAGTGATCATTTCTATTGTAAGTCTGCCAAACAACACCATTGGAGATGTTTCAGACCTTATATTACCTTGCGAAATCGACATACATACTCCCCCTAAACTTCATAACCATGGGGCTGCATCATGTACACCTCCTCATCGAGATCCCCATATAGAAAAGCATTTTTAACATCTAGTTGAAAGATAGGCCAGGTCGTGTTAGCTTCCATTGATATAATAGTCCTTATAGAGCCCCCATTCGTGCAACATGAAAGAATGTCTTGAAGTAATCCACCCCATATGTATGTGTAAAACATTTGGCCACAAGATATGCTTTTCAATCTGTCAATGGATATATTTAGCGACTGCTTGGTTATACCGATCCATATGCATGCCACTGGTCTAGTCCCCTTGGGACATTGCACCATATCCCATGTCCATCTAGAGGTAAGAGCATCAATCTCTTCATTCATGGCATGTCGCCATCCTGAGTCCTACAAGGAACTATGGTGGTCTCTCGGAGTAGAAATAGTCATGAGAGCATCTTCTTATCTTCTATCAGTGGATGATAAATTATCAATAGAAGTGAAATAAGACATGAGATGAAAAATACATATCCTTTTGTTCGTTGGATATCAATGGAAATCTCCCAAGGACCATCCGGGATAGCAGCGGAGGGGACACTTGAAGAAGGCATATCTTCCTGTAATAAAGACACAGGTAAAGGAACATCTAGTGGTGGAGACATTTTCTTGCACTTATAGACATCGAGTGGAGGTGGGTGATCTAGAGGAATATCCGTAACAAATTGAGCAAAGAAATTGGTCTTCTCAAAAAAAGGTTACATCTGTAGAGATATAATAGCGATGTCTAGTCAGATCATAACACCTGTAGCCTTTTTGAGTACGAGAATAACCTAAGAAACATTTGATTGCACGAGGAGATAGTTTGTCTATAATGTGAAAATTATGGACAAATACTACATATTCAAAGATTCTCAGATGTAGAGGAAAGTATGACTCAGTTGGGTATAGCAGGGAGAATGGGGTGGAGCCACGTAGAGGAGTGGAGGAGACTCTATTAATAAGATGGACGACAGTAAGAACGATATCCCCATAATAGGTTTTTGGCACTTTCATCTGGGTGAGTAGGGAGAGGGCAATGTTTAGTAGATGTGTGAGTTTCCTTTCTGCTACCTTGTTTTGCTGGGAAGTATAGGGATAGGAGGTTTTATGAATGGTGACCTAGGATGCAAAGAAGTTCATTAGGTCATGTTGGCTTAATTCCAAGACATTATCAGAGTGAAAAACCTGAACACCTTATGAGAAAATATTCTTGACATAATGGAAGAAATTCTTGATAATATTATTAATCTTCGAATGCACTTTGAACAGATAGACCCAAGATGACATGTTGTAATCATCAACAAAAACCACAAAATACTTGTGCCTACTCAGAGTACGAACTAGACGACTGTTAAAACGCTTCTGGCGAGGGTCTAAAGTATCCTCATAAGGTGAGAACACTATCGTTGTGGCGACCGCTCACTAAAGGCAAATTAGACAACAATTAACTAACAAATAAATATAGCAATGCAAAAATAAAATGGAGTTAAATTTTATTTTATTTAGGTCTACAAAATGTGTATATATAATCCAAGTATGTAGAGTGTCGAATACATGTAGCAAACGAGATAGATTGGGAATTATGATCCAAAATTTATCCTCTTCTTGTCTTTTTATTATATTTTTTGTGTGGGTTTTTAATTATATTTTTAATCTATTTTTGTTTTTATATTTTTATTTGTTTTAAATTTTATATTTTTTCTCTTTCGTATTTCATGTTTTTAATTTCTTTTTGAATTTTTAAAAGATAAAGATATAAATACAAATATATAATATAGACTAATAAAAATATAAATATAGCTATAAATACTCAAAAATAGTTAAATAAATTATTTTTATCTTTCTTATATTTTATGATATTTTTTTTCTAATTTGTCAAGCATTTTTTTGCTAATTTTTAGTTTTTTAAAAGTCTAAAATGTCCCAAATAGGGATTAAATAAATATGCTGAATTTTTTTAAGATTTAAAAATACTAAATAGGTTCGAAAATTCTCAAAACTATTTTTATTATATAGTAATATATATAAATAAAACTTAGAAATAAAAAGAACTATGTTGGGATTTTTAAGAATTCTTAATGATTTTTATGCATATTTTGAGCTTTATAATTTTTAAGATTTTCCTTTTTCAATTTTTAGTGGTTTCTAGTCTGAAGGCACAAAATACAATAATAAACAAACACTAATTTTTTGACATTTTTAAACATGATTTTATTTTTTTGGATTTTTTAAGTCAAATAAGGGAAAATGTGAACTTTTTATTTTTAATAAATATGATAAATGCGTGAAATGTAAAAACTAAAATTATAACGTGAAAGTGTATGCAAGCATGCATTTATCCTATTTTCCCATATTTTTTAGAGCACAAATGATATTTTTAGAAAATAGAAAATATCAATAAAAAATGAACAAGCGGAGGTATATTCACAAATAAAATAAATGATAGGGGATACAACGCAAAATACCTAAAAGTTTACAATTGATATTTAAAATGTAAAGACTAAACCACAATATAAAAACCTGCAAGGGTTTGCTTGCAAAATGCCCAGCTCACATGGGACGACACGTAAGTAGAGCTAGACAAGAAAATAGTTTTCTTTTTGTGTGTTTTATTTTCTATGAAAATTTCACATATTATTTATTTTTGTAACCCAAAAAATGTAAAATACTCAAAATCTTAAAAAATTATAGAAAATTATAGAAAAATCAAAAAATGGTGATTTTACTTCTTATTCGTAGACAATTCATTCTAGTTTTTATGAAATGCGGTAATTTTTATTTAACTTGATATTTTTAAATTGCAAAATAGTCATTTCTATTCATTGTTTGTTTTATTCCCTATTTTTATTCATTTTGAAAATCTCAAATACTTGATAACCAAAAATACTATAAAAAGTATAAAACATAAAAACATTTTATTCAGATATTTCTTATCATTTTTACCATATTTGAAAAATCAAATAAATGCATTTCCTTCGTGTATAAATTTCTTGAAAAATTAATTATTTTTTCAAATTAAAAAATTGAAAAATAAAAAATCACTAAAATTAAAAATCAGAAAATAAAAAATATATAAAACTAAAAAACAAAAAGAAAAAAGAAAAAACTCACAGAAATCAAGATAGTTTGCATTTGAATTCCTTATTCTTTTATTGATTTTTTAATTATTAGAATAACACTCAGAATTTGTAACTTCCCTGAGTTCGATCATGTTATTGTACAAGTAAATTAAATAGCAAAAAATCTCTTGCAACATTTTTGTTATTATTTCTGCTTGAGAATAAAATATTTTTTCTTGTTGGGGTATATTTGGGTCAACGACCACACACACTTATTTTCATAAAATACAAACCCGAAATCTTGCCCAACACTCTCCTCGGTCGAAGCAGTAAAAGTCAGTCTTCTCCAACAAGTGGCCCTAATTATCAAATCTAGCAACTCTTTCCTCGAGAAGCAGGGTATTCCCTTCTAAGTTCAAGTACAACCAACTCAAGAAGAGGAGGTGGAGAGAAGAACGGGCAGTAGCCATTGTAGTTACCTATCCTAGGATGCTTGACTATTGAAGCCAAGTCAACCGGTTGCATGCTCAAATATTTTTGACTTTGAAGCTCTTATTTGACAATACAAATATATACATGCTCCGACGGGAATTGTTTTTTCTTTGAGTTGTGCCCGTCCTTTCTTTTTGGAGTTTTTTTTCATTTTTTTAGTATTATATACAACAACATTTATATATGAACTTTTCCTCTTGAGCCAGTAAACTATCCCTTTAAAGCTTTATTGCAACCCACAACTTCTATTTTTAAACCTCTTCTCTACTGGATCGGGTTGGGGTATATTTTTTATTTTTAAAATTTTCTCATTTTTTTGTATTTTGGGAGATTGCAAGCTCTTAAGTGTGTCCTCACTTGAATCCATGAAATTAGATGATGAAGCGGCAATATGGCTCTTTATGCTAGTGAGGTCATCTATCCTCAAGTTCTTTTTCTCCACTAACTGGGTCATGTACTCAAGAGTGGTTTCCATGAGAGGTGACTCCAACAGCTCAGTATCGAGTGAGTGAGACAGTTGGCAATGTGATTGTGGTGATGGGTCAAATTATGATGCCTTAAAGTTAGGATGATGCATATATGTACAAAAAGAAAAGATAGGAGCAAAGTCCCACTGATAAAATGGTGGTGGACCGGCTGGAGAGTAAGAAGGATCTACAAAGCCCGGATAAAAATAGCTTCAGTTGGCCATCTCCGAAATAAAATAAAGGGATCGGGATATCATGATTGTCAAGTCAAGATATGCAAGAAAAAAGTGCGAATGCGTAGAGTAGATCGAGTATGCACACAAGATGAATCCATGATTCACATCCTTCATTCTTTTATTTTAGCAAAATTTCCTATGCAAATATATGTAAATATGTATCAAATACAAAAATTAGCATTGCGCATACATTTCTAAATATTGTGTAACTAACATTCTTTTTGATCAAAATAAAAGAATAAAGAAGAAAATAAAAAATAAAATAAGGATGTATTTATGAAGTAAATTCATACTGACCCTAGTCCCAAGAGAAGCTCAAATATTGGTATGATCGATAAGGAATAAAGTAGGGAGAGATATGGTATGTATGATTTGTATATTCATCACTATTCTTCTTGTATATATATCACCTATTTTATTTCTAAATAAAATACTATAAAATAATTCAATTTCCTTAAAAAAATTGGTAAATAAAAGTGTAAATAAAATAATAAAAATGATTGAAAAATAAGCATGAGTATACATGCACAACACCTACACGTGTATATCTTTATCTATTTATTTCTCTTGTAAATAATTTGTATATATATCTACCACTTGTATATATTCCTTATAATTATATAAAATTGAAATAAAATTCATAACACACAAATTAAATTAAAAATAAAATCCTCTTTTCATTATACAAACTTCCAAGCATGTATATATTGTAAATAATACTTAATTATTTAACACCTATATTTAATTTGTAAAAATCAAATAAAAATGCTTTTATACCCTTTAAATTATTTTGTAAATAAAGAAAATATAAAATAGAATGTATTTTTGTAAAAAATAATAAAATAAAAATACATGTATATAGGTATATTACATGTACATAATAATATACATTGTATATATCGTATATAATAATTATCAAAAAATACTTAAAATAATAGAAAAATAGTTGGAAAAAACAAACATTTTCCATTTTATCCATTTTGTTTTAAATTTATTTACTATTTTTAATTTAATTAATTTTTTTTGTAAATTCCTGAATTCTGATTGGTCGACCTGAGTTTGTTGATCCGGGTCAACCCTTCCTCCAACCGGGTACGACCCAACTTCCCTTCGTCAGAACTGATTTCTCGCTTTTTTCTTCTCAACTCCGATCACTTTTTACCTCACTTTGCGGGCCCGATTCTTCTCTTAGGATCAGTGATCCTCGTGGATCTCTAGACGGTGCTGGATCTTCCTAAGGTTTCGCATATTCTTCCGATATTTTCGGTATCCTTGGACACCTATAAATATTCTCCTTCGCCTCCGTCACTCAGTAGCTCGACCCTCGTGCCTCCATTCATCCACTCGCTTCTCTAGGACAACGACAAGGTCCTCGAGCAGCCTTTGCGAGCTTGGATTGGTGTTGGATTACACGTCGCTCGCTTCGTGGCTAGAGCTCCGTCGCGGGAAGCCTCTTTTGCCTTACACAGAATGATCGAGGCCAAGACCTGAACTTCAGCGCACTTGGTTGATCACGGTAGAACCCTCAGGTATCGCCGAACATCTCCATTTTAGCTATTTTATTTTGATTTCATCTTACAACAACCTTCCGCCACTACAGCTCCAACCATCGAGTTGGAGCTCTGTTTCACACACCCATCTGCATTGATTGAATCCCCACATCACCGTTCACCTCCTCACGTGACCTGATCCCCCTACATCTCTCTCATCGGAGTGAGATTAGGATAGATCTCCCTCCCTCATCTTCACCAGTGATTGAAGTACCACCCCCCTACCGCTTATCTTATTTTCAGCTGCAATAATCCCTGACCGAGGCTTCGTCTTCGAGCCACGATAATCCCTACAAGTTTAGGCGCATAGAAGGAGGCGATTCAGACCCCCAACAGGAACAGTGGAGCACCTCCAGGTGCTTGAGCTCCATTGACCACCTTCAGCCGCTTGCCTCCCCACTTGAGACCTCCATCCGACGTGAAGCACCTCCAAGGGGGTGTTATATTTCATATCGGGTTGATCAGTGCCTCGGATCACCTAAGATACCCGATTGAAGCAACCTTAGAGAGGCCTTCTTCATTGTTCATCTAACATGCCTTATTGTCATTGGATCGAGAGTTCCCTTGCCATAATCGATCTGGTCCATTCATCCATGCAACCATCAGGGATGTCAGATCCTTTCTAGGCGAATCTGACACACACACACGCCTGCCATCTGAGCCATCAGATCTGCTCTCCAACAATCATCAGGGTCATACGTTGCAGAGCCTCCACGCGCCCGCCACATGGCCACCAAGGGTATATTTCCTTTTTATCCCTACAGCTTCTTTTATTTCACTTTAGTTTATCAAATGTAATAAGTAGTTGTGAACATTTGTAGTTAGACCCTCATACTTTTAATATTTGCATTTTAGTTTAGTCGAGTTTGAGTCACAAGTGTCTTCACCGTGTATCCGTGGATAATTGCACATCTTACGCTAAGCTTTTAACCAGTTCATGAAATGGAGGATGTTTGTATTATTTGCACTTATGCCCCTGCAAATGTCTTGTAACGTGTAGCATATGTTTTAATTGGACTATTTGCATTAAGGCCCCCATAGTTCTATCGTGTGTTATTTATTTGGCATTAGAACTTAAAATAATTACAACTAGGTTCCTACTGCACTATTTTATTTTCATGCTCTTTAATTACTTGCAATAAATAGTGAATTTAGCATAAAAATCCCCAAAAAATTATATTAGCTCATGCTAGTTTCTACTTTAGGTGGTAATTCTTGGGTGCCGAATTTCTTTGATTTTCTATTAATAAAAATTCAAAAACCAATAAAAAACTTCCCGTTTGCCTTATAAAAATCCTAAAATTTGAAAAATATTTAAAAATTCCAAAAAATTATAGTAGGTTTATATTTATTTTTTTGGGGGTAATTTATTTTTATTTTATTTTTACAAGTACAAATATAGGTATATTGACCTATGTATTGGTTATTTTATTTTTCATTTCTATTTTATATTTTATAATTTTATATACATAGTATATATGTATCACTTATTTCAATACATATAAAATTGTTTTTATTGTATTTTTTGAGGTAACTTGTACACTTAAATAAATGTATGTATTTATTATATAGGTACATGTATGTATAATTCGTTTATATATTTTAGTATATGTATTTGGTTTAATGTATTTTCAATGGTTTTATTGTATTTTACTGATGTATATGTATTCCAAATATTATTTGCAAAATTATAAAAAATATGAAATAATCAAAAATATAAAGAATAAATAAACTGATTATTTTATTCAGGTATACTATACAATAAGGATCCAGATCCTAACTTTTGCATCTTACCTCAAAATTTAATGAAACCACCTTCATTAAATAGATTATAAAAAGTTATATACAATTAAAGGTGATCTTGGTTAGTAAGGAGAAGATACATGTATGTGGATTTTGGCTTTTTATTCTGAGTGTCTAGGGCAATTTGTGCATTTTTTACATGACATAATTTTCGTATTTTTCTATGTATTTTTATTTACAATTTCATGTATACAGTTTATTTTTATAAAAAAATATATAAATTTTATTAATTTGATGTATAAATAATTAAGAATAAAATAGGTCCCAAATTGGTTTTATTGGAGAATTATAAATTATGGTTATATTAATTATTGGCCCTTATCTCCCCGTACTTTATTCCTTGTCGACCCGGTCATCATGTTGTCTAGTTCTCAGGGGTTTAGGATCATTCAATACATGTGGTATTTCATTTCATTTCTTTTCTTTATTATTTTATTTTAGATTTAAATATAGTATTTTATATAATATTTACAATGTAAATAAAATATGTTAATTTATGTAAAATAATGATTGTATTTTACTGATGTATATGTATTCCAAATATTATTTGCAAAATTATAAAAAATATGAAATAATAAAAAATATAAAGAATAAATAAATTGATTATTTATTCAAGTATACTATACAATAAGGATCCAAATCCTAACTTTTGCATCTTACCTCAAAATTTAATGAAACCACCTTCATTAAATAGATTATAAAAAGTTATATACAATTAAAGGTGATCTTGGTTAGTAAGGAGAAGATACATGTATGTGGATTTTGGCTTTTTATTCTGAGTGTCTAGGGAATTTGTGCATTTTTTACATGACATAATTTTCGTATTTTTCTATGTATTTTTATTTACAATTTCATGTATACAGTTTATTTTTATAAAAAATATATAAATTTTATTAATTTGATGTATAAATAATTAAGAATAAAATAGGTCCCAAATTGGTTTTATTGGATAATTATAAATTATGGTTATATTAATTATTGGCCCTTATCTCCCCGTACTTTATTCCTTGTCGACCCGGTCGTCATGTTGTCTAGTTCTCGGGGTTTAGGATCATTCAATACATGTGGTATTTCATTTCATTTCTTTTCTTTATTATTTTATTTTAGCTTTAAATATAGTATTTTATACAATATTTACAATGTAAATAAAATATGTTAATTTATGTAAAATAATGATATATACATGCATTTAGCTAGGGATTAAAGGTCAAAATGAAAAAATAAAGGTGGTGAAATGGAAATTCATCAATCATACACTTCATCATAGCCCTAATTCTTCTTCACCTAACTCCATTTCATACCCTAAGTTAACTCCTTATCATCAAGAATAAATCACAATACTTATATGCCTAAATCTTCTTTAAAAACAACATTATATAAGACAATCCTAAACACTTCATCATAAACTTAATAATGAAATGTTGACATAAGTTTAACCCTAAGCACAACATTACATTCCAAATACAACATTACATAAGTTAACCCAAATCACATTTATCATACATTTCGGCATTAGCCATTCTAGTTTAATCTAAAATGCCACTATAGTTTAATCTATAATGCTAATTCGAAATATGTAATCTAATTTAAACATTTCATCATATACATTACATGCAAAAATTTTTGGTCAAGCTATACTAATCCAAAATTAAATCAAACTTCACTACATCTTAAATTAATGATTATGTATTTAAAAGACAACAAGTAACTAAAATCCATCAGAGATTGGTGAAATAATATCAAAGTCAGATGAAACCTTAAATCATTCGTTTCTCTAAAAAATATGCAAGAAATGCAAAAAACAAAGTGAAAGGATAGCTAGATATACCTTAAGGAAGGAGATAAGAGTTAAAAGGAAGGCATCGGAGACTTGTAGGCGGTGGTGGAGGCTCTTCCAAATTCGTCGGAGAGGCTTTGGGGGAGAAGAGAATGAACAAAATGAGCCCTGGAATCGGGCTATCATTCTGTTTATAGATGTTGGCGAGCACACTTAAGTGTTTGCCTAGTGCCCTTGTCATGTTCGCCTAATTATGACATGCGCTCGCTTGAGACACGGCTTGAATTTCAAATCAGTGATACATTATGGGTGAGAACAATTGTATCGAAGGTGCTTGCCCGATATTTAACATGAGTCCTTCCCAACCCCACCTCAAAATTCAAATGGGTGACTGTACCAAGCGAGCAGAAGTGCAATTGAAGTGCTCGTCATGAGCCAGACGAGCACTTGTGCTTGCCATGTGCAAGCCTGAGTGTGCATGCCAATCATGCCTTTTTTAGTGAGAGAAGAAATTACACAAACATATATCCTTCATCAACTGACCTTCCACATTCACTTTCAATTCTGATGAACTAATGAGATGGTGGATTGGATGCAAGAATTGACTTATTCCCTAATGTTGAGTATTAGACCTTGAGGAGAGTCTCTTAAACTGAAACCTTAGGTGATATCTTGACTCGAATCTCATTATTGCAGTACAACACTAAATGTCATATCCTTATATTATATGTACATACAGAGAGTTTGATAATTAGAGGAGTTGGATTCCTTTGAACTAGAGCTTGGTTGAGCTTAGAATTTTAAGATCACTAAAACTAAAGATTCTTTATGAATTAAGTCTTGAATTTTCACATGCACGATCAGGGATTAATTCGACTCTTTCATTCTTTAAATGCTCGAGGACGAGTATGGTTTAAGTATAGGAGGTGAAGAATCTCTGACTTATCATCACATTCTTTATATATTATTCCTCTATCTTGAACTTTTCAATAAAATCTAATATTAATTAATATTAATTAACAACTAACTGCTTGTTAATAGCAAATCCTAATTATTGTACAAAACTAACACTCTTTTATCTTCTTTATTTTCTTTTCTTCTTATTAAAACTTCAAAAATAGATAATTATTGTATATAATTATTGTATCTTTTTTGTAAATTGAAAATACAAAAAAGTCACAAAATAATTAAAAGAGGTGTTTTTAATTCATTAAAACTTCTTGCAAAAATTATACTTTGTATATATGACTTGTTTTTGTTTTTTGTTCAACGTGAAACTTGTAGATCTCATCGAGATCTACAACTTTCATGTTTGGAACTTTTTCTAGTTCGACTTATTTTTATTTATTTTTTATTTTCTCTTTATTTTCTATTTTCTAATAATATTATTGGGCCATGTGGCATCCCTAGGGCTGCCCACGTGGACTGCTCCTCTTTTTGTTGTGTGCCCCATTCCCAACCCTTTGATCGGATCCCCAGATTAGATCAGAGCTATCCACATCTGATTTGCTCTCCACCGCATGATCAGATCATACAATCTATTCCTTTCCGCCCGCACCCACCTTCATCCACGTTGTTAAATCGCAAGATCGAACGGTTGTCAATACGTCTTCTACCTCCAGCTCCCATCTCTCTCCCATGATCGTGTCTTCTTATTCATTTTCACCCCCACGTTCCCTGTACTCCTCTTCCCTCTCTAACCACCCATTGATGTATCCTTATTTCCCATCCCCTCCGCATGATACTTAGCCCTCACCCTCATCCTACCTCTAGTCATGGGAAGGTGGTTAAACCTTACCTCTCCACCACTTGAAAACACCCCCACCTTCTCCTTCATATCCTCCACCTCTGTCCACTACTCTGCACGTCCACCTTTTCACGGAGTTCCCCCCATAGCTATTTTCTCCTCCCCGTTACAGGGGAGGTAGAATCGGCTCCGACAATGGGGTCGCCTACAGGTGTCGATCCATGTATGGTCATTAAGCGACCATTCTAGCTACTTCGGAAGTCAATAACGTCCATGCACTCTCCTACCACCAGTTGAGAGCCCCTACACCTCCATCGGAGGTCATTGACCTTTGCGGAGGCTCTGGCCACCTCCCCTCCTTGTCCCATAACCCCTCCAACTCAAGCCTTCTCCTCCGCCATGGCGCAGAAGAACCCACTAGGTCCTCCACTTCTTCACACCATCTGGACCACATTTCTCCTCACGCACGCACCACTCTAGCATGCCTTGGTTATCCCCTAATTTTGCAAGTCCCTTGCTTCGATGGTCGGAAGTCTTGATGA